>SJYC01078111.1:0-37513 GCA_006408675.1 Madoqua kirkii | reverse complement strand
AGACTGCCAAATGTAAGTCTGATAGTAAATTTGCTGTTTACTTTCATCCTATTGAAAATCTGCAAGATGATAATTGATAACCAGAAAAAGTTTTTGACTTCTCTAACAAAACTTAGTGGTGAACTTATAAACTGAATGCTTTTTGTTTAACTCATTTGTATGAATTCCTTGAAATTTTAGATTTATTGTTTTGACACATAATCAGTATGTAGAGACTGAACAGAATAATGGATCCATACTCTACACAGTAAAACTATATGGACATCCACTGCCCAAATGATTTTTGTTTAGAAGTAAGAAAATAAAAAGGTAAATTGATTAAACAAAATGTGAAGAGGTGAGGGAGATCATACATGTATAAAGGGATTTGGGGCAGAAGATTGAAGTCTCGTGAATGATGTCTGGCTCTAGGTGATTGATCACACCATTGTGATTATCTAGGTCATTAAGATTTTTTTAAATAGTTCTTTCATGTATTCTTGCCACTGATTCTTAACATCTGCTTCTGTTAGGTCCATACCATTTCTGTCCTTTATTGTTGCCATCTTTGCCTGAAATGTTCCCTTGGTATCTCTAATTCTCTTGAAGAGATCTGTAGTCTTTCCCATTCTGTTGTTTTCCTCTATTTCTTTGCACTGAGCACTGAGAAAGGCTTTCTTATCTCCCCTTGTTGTTCTTTGGAACTCTTCATTCAAATGGGTATATCTTTCCTTTTCTCTTTTGCTTTTTGCTTCTGTTCTTTTCACAGCTATTTGTAAGGCCCCCTCAGACAACCATTTTGCCCTTTTGCATTTCTTTTTCTTGAGGATGGTCTTGATCTCTGCCTCCTGTACAATGTCATGAACTTCCATCCATAGTTCTTCTGGCACTCTGTCTATCAGATCTAATCCCTTGAATCTATTTGTCACTTCCACTGTATAATTGTAAAGGATTTGATTTAGGTCATACCTGAATGGCCTAGTGGTTTTCTTTTTTTCCCCCTACCTTCTTCAATTTCAGTCTGAATTTTGCAATAAGAATTTATGATCTGAGCCAAAGTCATCCATTTTTACACTCAATCATTTGTTTTGCACTTTGTATTTGGGTATTATATAGTTATAACAAATATGAAAAGTGCGCCAAAGCTTAGAATTCTCTTTGATTTGCACATTTAAAACAATTTCTCTCCATTTTATCACTTCTAATTTTCTTAATTTTCTCTGTTGTTTCTTATAGGATAAAATAAGTCTTTCTAGTTAGTAAAGAATCTACCTGCAATGCAGGAGACCCCAGTTCAACTCCTGGGTCAGGAAGATCTGCTGGAGAAGGGATAGGACACCCAGTCCAGTTATTTGGGGCCTCCTTTGTGGCTCAGCTGATAAAGAATCCACCTGTAATGCAGGAGACCTTAGTTTGATCCCGAGGTTGAGGAGATACACTGGAGAAAGGAAAGGCTACCCACTCCAGGATTCTGGTCTGGAGAATTCCATGGACTATATAGTCCATGGTGTCACAAAGAGTCTGACATGACTGAGCAACTTTCAGATAGTGGTCCTAGACATAGGAAAGGCTCAGGGGAAAAATAGGATAATACATAGTTATTGAAATATGAGGAAAAATTAAGCAATGGCATAAGCATTTCTGATTTGTTTGAAACCCCTTAATGAAATGTGAAAGTTTGATAATATTCAGAATTTTTTAAAGGAACACATAGCTGGAAATATTTGAACTGTGCTGAGTCCTGTTTAACTCTCTGTGGCCCCATGGACTGCAGCCTGCTGGGTTCCTTTCTCCATGGAATTTTCCTGGCAAGAATACTGGAGTAGGTTGCCATTTCCTACTCCAGGGTATCTTCCCAACACAGGAATTAAACCTGTGTCTCCTACATCTCATGCATTTGCAGGTGAATTTTTTATCACTAGTGCCACCTGGGAAGCCTAGTGATACTAGAATGAGATTCATATTAAAACATATATTAATACTATATTAAATTATTTTCTGTATTAAATTAGTGAGGTCAGTTCAGTTGAGTTCAGTCGCTCAGTCATGTCTGACTCTTTGTGACCCCGTGAACCGCAGCACACCAGGCCTCCCTGTCTATCACCAACTCCCGGAGCCCACCCAAACCTGTGTCCATTGAATCGGTGATGCTGTCCAACCATCTCATCCTCTGTCATCCTCCTCTCCTCCTGCCCTCAATCTTTCCCAACATCAGAGTCTTTTCAAATGAGTCAGCTCTTCACATCAGGTGGCCAAAGTACTCAAGTTTCACCTTCAACATCAGTCCTTACAGTGAACACCCAGGACTGATCTCCTTTAGGATAGACTGTTTGGATCTCCTTGCAGAATCTTCTCCAACACCACAGTTCAAAAGCATCGATTCTTCGGTGCTCAGCTTTCTTCACAGTACTATCACATCCATACATGACCACTGGAAAAACCATAGCCTGACTCGACGGACCTTTGTTGGCAAAGTAATGTCTCTGCTTCTCAATACGCTGTCTAGGTTGGTCATAACTTTCCTTCTAAGGAGTAAGCGTCTTTTAATTTCCTGGCTGCAATCACCATCTGCAGTGATTTTGGAGCCCCCCAAAATAAAGTCAGCTACTATTTCCACTGTTTCCCCAGATGCCATGATCTTTGTTTTCTGAATGTTGAGCTTTAAGCCAACTTTTTCACTTTCCTCTTTCACTTTCATCAGGAAGCTCTTTAGTTCCTCTTCACTTTCTGCATATCTGAGGTTATTGATATTTTGCTTACCCCCCTACCCCTATTGTTTTCTGTGCTGGTTAGTTTTAGTATATATTCTTATGATTGATTGTTTCCATGAAAATTATTCAGGATAGTTCAAGGTGAGAAAAAAAATAAGAAATCATGTTTTTAAAAATTATTAATAATGAAGTCAGGCACCATAAATTTGAACCTTACTCTGTCCAGTGATAGAAATCAGATGAGTCAGAACTACTCTGTATAGCAGGTTTTCTCTGATTTCCTTTCTTTCTGGTCTTTCAGTTATTTTACTCCTTTGTTTTTCTGATGACTCATATAGTTTAACCCAAATTTGAAATATTAACCTGCCCTCTCTCAGTTCAGTTCAGTTTAGTCGCTCAGTCCTGTCTGACTCTTTGAGACCTCATGAATTGCAGCACGCCAACTGTCCATCACCAACTCCTGGAGTTCACTCAAACTCACATCCATCGAGTCCGTGATGCCATCCGGCCATCTCATCCTCTATCGCCCCCTTCTCCTCCTGCCCCCAATCCCTCCCAGCATCAGAGTCTTTTCCAATGAGTCAACTCTTCACATGAGGTGGCCAAAGTACTGGAGTTTCAGCTTTAGCATCATTCCTTCCAAAGAACACCCAGGACTGCCCTCTCTATCTCCTACTAATAGCTGATTTAATCTTCGTTAATGTTTTGATCTATTTCTATTGTTATAAAACCTGGGGGAAAATCTTTGCTAGAGGTCAAGTCATTGGCCAATCTGTGGATTTTCAAAGAATTCCAAACAACCACTGGCAAATATGCAGTTATATGAAAAGTAAAACATGGGTTTTGGGGGGCCATCTGTCAGTCACTGTTCTCAGATGTGAAAAAAGAGCAACCTCTGATAAGAAAATGACTTATTAAGCCATTTAGCGACCTCAGCAATGTGATAGGAGAGGTGTACATACAGTTTGTAGACTAAGCTTTAGGAACAGCTCCACAAACCTCAGAGCTGGCTGTCTCAGGGAAGGGCTACCTCTGCCAAGATTAAGAAGCTACCAGCCAGCGTTACCTTTCTATCACAGGTGACTCCAGGATTGCTTAACCATAACCCTGTGCATCAGACAATGGATAACATCTAACCCATGTAACTAATTGCTCTATCTACATTTTTCAGGGATCATGTCTAATTAGCAAACATAAACTAAATTTTGTTTTCCCAAGAGCTGCAATGAACTTTAGAAACAGAGAGGATGTGCTTGTTTTATTTCTAACTTGTTTGCTTTAATTTTTCCTTGGAAAAAGGGGATTAACACTATGAAAAACGGCTCACATTGTGGAAACAATGTTACAAAATGTGGTTGTGTGTGTATTAATTTTTCTTAAAAAGGAATTAGAGTCTGTGCCAGCTAACTTGAATATGTTAAGCCATCATTGAAGGGTTTTGATAGTTGAGTTATGCTTCAAGTAACATTTATAGAGTTTCCATTTGTATACATGTGTGTATATTACAATATTTTGTGTGTATATGTAGCCTCTTACCTGTCTTTCATCATCTGATTTTAGCTTTGCTTTTGTATGAATTATTTCCTCAACTAGATGCTGACTCCTCAAAGTTATAATCCTATTTCCCTAAAATGTTATAATTCAGATTTTTTCAGACACACACAACACAGGGCCAGAACTGTTTACAGAGAGTAAAAGAAGACCATACTTTAGCCTGTCCTTAGCACCAGTGAATTTAGTAAACTGAATAAACATTGGCCACTGTGTCCACATTTGGAGATGGAAGCTAGTTTCCCAAATTTGCTATTGTCTTCAATAGGGATGGTTAGAGACCCTGAAAGATATCAGGGAGTATCTGACCATCCTGAGATTATTAGATAACAGCAAAAAAAAACACAAACAAATGTGAAGGTACATACTATATTTTTCAAAGACAGGATATAGATTCTCAGGGAGAGTCCATGACTGAAACAAAAAATAATAAAGGTCAATAACCTGTGGTCTAGAGAAAGCTCTAGTAAAGTTTAAGAATAAAACCCATTTTGGTTCAATTCTTGTGGCTGTGTCTGTAAAATAAATTATTCTGTCTTCTTGCCTCAATAAGCACACTCAAGTGAAACTGATGGGATATTTCATAATGTGATAGAGTGCTCCAGGGTCACCATTCTGAGATGGATTCTCATGCTTGCCTACAGATGAATCATTTTGAGTCAAATATGTAGTGAGTCCAGGACATGCCTGAGATGTTTTCAAATAATTTCATTACAACTTTCTCACTTTATTAAAGTGATTATTTCTGAGAAATGTTGGTCAACTGGTTATCTTGGTTAATTGTGTATCTAGTGTTTAAAGTTTATTGCAGCCCATGTGTACTAAGTCCTAGGGCTACTGAAATAAAATAACATAAGCTGGGTGGCTTAGAACAATAAGAGTGTACTCTCTCACAGTTCAAAGGATAGAAGTTTAAAATCAAAAAAGTGTGACAAGGCTGTGCTCCCTCTGAAGGTTCTGGAGAGTAACCGTGCTTCACTGTTTCCTACTTCCTGGTGCCTCCTGGCAATCCGTGACATTCTTCAGCTTGTCAAGAATCTCTCCTTCATCTTCCTGTGGCCTTGTCTGTGAATATCTCTTTGTTCTCCTCTTCTTTATGGACACCTGTTATTGCATTTGGGACCCACCATAATCCAGTATAACCTGATTTTATCTTAATTACACGTACAGAAACACTTTTTATAAATAAGAGCACAACTTGAAGTTCCAGATAGACATGGATTTTAGGGTAATACGATTCAAACAACTCTACCTACCTACCATCTATGCCATTTTATATAGTTTAGGTAAACAGCTTAGGCTTTTTTTTTTTTTAACAGAAAAGGAGGGAACATTTTACTAGGTATAAGTCTTACTCAATGTTTTAATAGTGAAAGAGAAACAGTTTTATTAGATGCAAATCTGTCTATGGAAGTACTTTTAATACTGCTTATTTAGATGCATATGTAAGGTTTGTTGAGCTTCCCAGGTGGCACTAGTGATAAGGAACCCACCTGCCAATGCAAGAGACATAAGAGACACCGGCTTGATCCCTGGATCAGGAAGATCCCCTGGAGGAGGGCATGGCAATCCACTCTAGTATTCTTGCCTGGTGAATCCCATGGAGAGAGGAGCCATAGATTTTATTTATCTACAATAAAAACAGATTGAAATTAGCATTAGCATTTTACAATAAAATATTGTAAAGGGGCAGATGAAGGCAATAACATTCTTCAGTATGGTAGCTACTGAAAATGTCATTGAAGGGTGAGTGTCAAAAGAAAAGTGCTTAGAACTTATGGCTATTTATTCATAATCAAGAAAGCAAGCTTAAAAAAGGTGAATACTTCAGAAGTTTTCTTGTAGATGAAAGATTTTTAGGTGTTTGTTGCTGTGAAGGAAGTAGTTAATTTTTATGATTGTCAGTTCAGTTCAGTTCAGTCACTCAGTTGTGTCCGACTCTTTGCGACCCCATGAATCGCAGCACGCCAGGCCTCAAATCCAATTTCAGGCCAGTTAACTTGCAAAGAATATATATATTTTTTTGTCCTAAAATCAATGCTGTAAGTATATGTTATAAAAAATGGGTTGGAAGCAGCCAAACTGATTGACACAGCCGAGGGTAAAAAAAACAGAAAAATGAATCTGAAAAGTTCCACTATCAGATACAATTACAACAAACTTTCTGGTTTACAAGGACACAGAATTTTTACTCAGCATTTCTGAAATAAACCAGGACTGCTTATGAGAGATTACAGTCTACCTAAAATCTCATTTTATTTACTGTTGCAATCAGTTAATTCCACCAAGTTCTAACTTCCTTCTTGAGAATGTTGCCTAGATGCTAACATTGTCCCCAATTTTAGGAATAATTTTCTTTTAAAATTATGTCTTGTGCCCCTGACTGCATCTGGGTCACTGTTTCTGTGATAAAGAATATCTATTATTCTCTCATGCTTCAAGTAAGGGGAATGTTTTATTTATTAATTTTGCATCTTCTGTAAAACATTATAAGTTTTAAACACCTCAGAATATTGTTGATTTAGTAAATGAAAAAACAAAGTATGAAAGACATTTAGCATATGCTTAGACATTTAACTTGTAACAAAAGGAAATTATTATCATCACAGTTATTATTCTCATTGGGTTCTGAGATAAAATGGGTTCATCAGTAAACAATACTATGGACAAATATTTGCTTAGGGAATGGTCTTAAACACACAAATACACTAAAATCCCATACTTCATTTAAATAAAGATACCAAGGTAAGACAGGACTCTGTCTCTGTAACTTATAGACAGTCTCATTCCATCTCTCATTGCATCTCTCTCCACATGCCAAACAAGAAGTCCAAGAACTGTTTGACTAATATTCTACCAGCTTAGCAAAAATATCCAAGCGAGACTGCCTTTTTAGATTGCATGAGCAGAAAAAATCCCAGGAAAGAGTCTAAATTATCTTATGCCTAAATCAGTCACCATGGCCAGGGGAATGAGCACTTTGGCCAAGTCTGAGTCACATTTCTATCCTTTGTGATGGGATCAACTTGACTCAAAATTTAGATGATTTCCCACAGGAAAGAAAGATTGTTTGCAAAAGAGTAATGAGCTATTGGAAGGGTAGAGTAAAAGGTGTAAAGAAAACCATCAAACACTTCTATTAGTCCCTATTAGCCTCACTCATTTTCTAACTAACCCTCAGATCAGAGCATGTAAGTAATACTTTAATCATTTCAAGTCCCAAGTCGTGAATGATGTATTTGCATCACCATATCTTTGTTAAGAATGCTCCCTTGTATATAATTATACCTTCATAACAAATATATTAAGGATCTTAGCTTCTCTCATTTTATGTTTACTTGCCACATTCAAATTCTCAATAAAAATGACACTAGGGAAGCTTTAGTCACATGATATTAAGTAAATGATCTTCCGTATATCTGCAAGAAAATGAAAGAACTGCTTTGTTTTCAGTCTTCGGAGGTTCATCACTTTCGTATTTGTTTCTCAGTCCTTCCTTTACTCCACTGGGCTTCCCTGGTAGCTCAGCTGGCAAAGAATCTGCCTGCAATGCAGAAGACTCAGGTCTGTCCCTGGGTTGGAAAGATCCTTTGGAAAAGGAAATGGCTACCCACTTCAGTATTCTTGTCTGGAGAATTTCATGGAGAGAGGAGCCTGACAGGCTGTACAGTCTGTGGGTTTGCAAAGAGTCAGACATGGCTAAGCAACCTTTTTTTTTTTTTTTTTACTCCATTATCCCTTTTTTGCATCAAGTGTCCAAACCAACATCAGCACTGGAAACTACTGCCTAACCATCATAATGTCCTATCTTGAAAAGAATTCCATCCCCTTAACCTTAAGTCGTCTTTGCTCAAGGACACTGACTGCATATGAATCAAGGAGAGTGTTGTAAAGATGCTACAACTAGTTGTTCACTCTCTCAGTCGTGTCCAACTCTGTGTGACCTCATGCACTCTAGCACACCAGGCTTCCCTGTCCTTTACCATCTCCCAGAGTTTGCCAAAACTCATGTCCATTTGAGTCAGTGATAACATCCAACCATCTCATCCCCTGTTGCCCCCTTCTCCTCCTGCCCTCTGTCTTTCCCAGCATCATGGTCTTTTCTAGTAGTCAGCTCTTCACAGGTGGCCAAAGGCTGAAGCCTCAGCTTCAGTGTCAGTCCTTCCAATGAATATTCAGGACTGATTTCCTTTAGGATGGACTGGTTGGATCTCCCTTCAGTCCAAGGGACTCACAAGAGTCTTCTCCAAAACCATAGTTCAAAAGCATTAATTCTTCAGCACTCAACCTTCTTTATGGTCCAACTCTCACATACATGCATGACTACTGGAAAAACCATAGCTTTGACTAGATGGACCTTTGTCAGCAAAGTGATGTCTCTGCTTTTTAATATGCTATCTAGGTTGGTCATAGCTTTCCTTCCAAGGAGCAATTGTCTTTTAATTTCATGACTGCAGTCACCATCTATAATGACTTTGGAACTCAAGAAAATAAAGTCTGTCACTGTTTCTATATTTTCCCTATTTATTTGCCATGAAGTGGTGGGACTGGATGCCATGATCTTAGTTTTTTGAATTCTGATTTTATGCCAGCTTATTCACTCTCCTCTTTCACTCTCATCAAGAGGCTCTTTAGTTCCTTTTCACTGTTTGCCTTTAGAGTGGTATCATCTGCATGTCAGAGTTTGTTGATATTTCTCTTGGCAGTCTGGATCCTGTATGAGAAAAATTATTAGAGAGAATCCATTTAAGCATGTATAAGAGGATGGAATAAGTACTGCTTTCATGATAGGTAAGGAGAAGAAACAAGTCCAAACAAGTACTTGTTGACTGTTTTATTACTAGATTTACGTATTTTAACAGTAAAGAATCTCTCACCAAAGAAAGAATAAAAACTGCCACTGTCATTGACCCTCTATGGCTGACACGTTACACGTGTATGCGCACTTCTTGGTGGCAAGTTCTTTTGCCCAATCCAGCCATGAAGCAGAACATATTCTGAAATGGAAGAAAGAGAAAGGGAAAATGAAATCTTAGAGACTTTTCAAGCTGCTTAGTTTCACAGAGCTAGAAAAGTGGGGGAGGAACTAAGCACTCGATTTTTTTTCTCCATTTAAGGTGCTTTTCTCACTCTCCTTGGAGTTCTCCCAGTCCCATGACTATTGACTTTGAAATAAGTGTGAAAATAACCCCCTAAATAACTGTCTCTTTTCATCTTTCTTAATACCACATGCAGGTAAGCTCCCCTAGTCTTGCTACAGCCATGAGAAAATAAACCTCTCTTTCATTCTTCATAGAGCTGTTTCTGTTACACTGGATGTTACACCTCCTATGTTTCCATGAATTTTTTTTGCTTTCTGGATAAAATCATACCTCTGTTAACATGATGAAAACTACTCCTCTGGGCTTTTAATATAATTATACTTACCCTTTTTATTCTAAATGAGATGAACAGAATTATAATTCACAATTCAAAGTTATCTGATGTGACTAGATATAATTTTTTATTTTTATTTTTTACTTTATTTTGCTTTACAATACAGTGTTGGTTTTGCCATACATTGACATGAATCAGCCACGGGTGTACATGAGTTCCCAATCCTGAACCCCCCTCCCACCTCCCCCCCCATATCATCTCTCTGGATCATCGCCATGCAACAGCCCCAAGCATCCTGTATCCTGTATTGAACATAGACTGGCGATTCGTTTCTTACATGATAGTATACACGTTTCGATGCCGTTCTCCCAAATCATCCCACCCTCTCCCTTTCCCACAGAGTCTAAAAGTCCATTCTATACATCTGTGTCTCTTTTTCTGTCTCACATAGAGGGTTATCATTACCATCTTTCTAAATTCCATATATATGTGTTAGTATACTGTATTGGTGTTTTTCTTTCTGGCTTACTTCACTCTGTATAATAGGCTCCAGTTTCATCCAACTCATCAGAACTGAATCAAATGTATTCTTTTTAATGGCTGAGTAATACTCCATTGTGTATATGTACCACAGCTTTCTTATCCATTCATCTGCTGAAGGACATCTAGGTTGTTTCCATATCCTGGCTATTATAAACAGTGCTGCGATGAACACTGGGGTACACGTATAATGGATTGGAAGAATCAATATAGTGAAAATGTGTATACTACCCAAAGCAATCTACAGCCCTATCAGGGTACCAGTGGTATTTTTCACAGAGCTAGAACAAATAATTTCTATGGAATTCCAATTTGTATGGAAATACAAAAAACCTCAAAAGCCAAAGCAATCTTGAGAAAGAAGAATGGAACTGGAGGATTCAACATGCCTGACCTTAGGCTCTGCTACAAAGCTACAGTCATCAAGACAGTATGGTACTGGCACAAAGACAGAAATATAGATCAATGGAACAAAATAGAAAGCCCAGAGATAAATCCACACACCTATGAACGCTTTATCTTGAACGAAGGAGGCAAGAATATACAATGGAGTAAAGACAATCTCTTTAACAAGTGGTGCTGGGAAAACTGGTTAACCACTTGTAAAAGAATGAAACTAGATCACTTTCTAACACCATACACAAAAATAAACTCAAAATGCATTAAAGATCTAAATGTAAGACCAGATACTATAAAACTCCTAGAGGAGAACATAGGCAAAACATTCTCTGACATAAATCACAGCAGCATCCTCTATGATGCACCTCCCAGAATACTGGAAAGAGAAGCAAAAATAAACAAATGGGATCTAATTAAAATTAAAAGTTTCTGCACAACAAAGGAAACTATAAGCAAGGTAAAAAGACAGCCTTCTGAATGGGAGAAAATAATAGCAAATGAAGCAACTGACAAACAACTCATCTCAAAAATATACAAGCAACTTATCCAGCTTAAGTCTAGATATAATTTTTAAATAAACTAATTTAAAGATAAAACCGTCAACAGTCTCAATTATCAATTGATATCATATTTCCAAATAAGATTATAATATTTTCCAAGTTTGAGGAGTAAGTTTTCATATCAAAATTACTGTGCTGGTAAGCATTTTAAATTATTTGGACATTAAAATATAGCCTTCTCCTGTGCTGCAATTGGGCTATTAAATGATAGTTTACTTAGGATAAATTTTAGTTTTTTAGCCTGTATATCTAAACCTCTTTTTATAGACAGTTTCAAAATTTCTTGCATTTCACACTTTGCTAGATTTAAGTACAAAAATTGTATTTTATTCTTTATGTATGTATCCTACTGACATACTGTCTTCCAGTCACTACCTCTCCTAGTCACCAGCAGAATTTAAAAGAAGGCAAGTGTGGTAGAAGCAACCATATGTCCACCAACATATTGTCCACCAACCATATTGTCCATTCTCCCAATCTTTTATTTGGTAATAGAACAAATGGCTTTTAGCTAGAAACATACCCACTGTTCAAGGTATCACATTTTCTAGCCCCTAGCATGATTTGCAGTTAGTCAGGGCTACATGACTGTATTATAGACAATGGATATGATCAAAACTCTAAGTCCATGGCTATATAAAAAGCAGAAGACTATAGTTGTTCTTTTAAATAGTTAATCTTTTCTCACCAAGTAACTAGAGTTGTCTTTATTCATTCAACTAAGTGATGAGTTCTTGATCAGTCCAGAAAGTCTTCTCAGGTCAAACATTCTTTACTTTTAGGATCTGTTGTATATCTTATTTGAGAGATCTCACCAGCTCTTCTCTGTCTTACCTTCTGCTGGTGCTCAGATAAGGCACAGCCTCATCTCCATACCTGGATCTTTATCCTGCAGCGTCTGTGGACCTCTCTGCTTCATCCCTGCTCTCCTTGCAGAGCTAGACCAGTGTCTGCTCTCTATGCTCTGGTTCTGCTCTACACTTCTCATGTCTTAAAAGTTATCACACTGCATTGAACTTGTCTATGGTAGAGAGGGGCAAGTTTCTATTTGTTCTCTATGTATCCCCAGTTTCTAATTTAGTTCACGATACATAGCAACTTTAAAAAAAATTTAAAAAACTGAAGAATGCCTTGCCTATGTCCTCTAGGGATGCCTCTTTTTTAGGGGAATTTATTTTTTTTCTTTTCAGGATCAACATTCTGTAAGATGGAGAGTAAAACCTAATTTGGTAGGAAGGAGGCTTCCTAAATTACTTATGATCTTTAGAAATCTAATTTATAAGGATAAATATATAAAATATAAATTTTATAAGCAGTATCATTTGTGCAGTTCCTAGGCCTATCTGGTATTGTAACATTAAACACGTCCCTAGACACGAAGCTTGAGACTAAAGGTGAATCACTTCACACTTAATATCTTCAAATCAATAGAACAGAACCTAACACATCCTTTGTGTTAGCTAATACAGAACTTTTGTTTCCCAGTAATGTCAGAGGCAGTCTTATCTGGTGGGTTTCCTTAACTGGATATTCATCTATCTTAAATTAATTCCACTTTTTTTCTTTTTATTTCACTCATCAGTTTAAAATATTTATCACTTTATATCATTAAAATTAAAGTTATCTCCCAAACCTTCTTACTTTTTAATTAAGAATCTCTGAAAATTCCTTTGAAAAATGGTGACAATAACAAGTTCTAAGGGTACACTGTTATCAGTGTATATACTTAGTAGTGTTGGCTCAGTTAGATTTTTTTGTAAACATCGTCTTCCAGCCTTTGGAAGTTGCTCATTGATTGTCACAGAAAGGTAAACATATCATCCATTTCTTTTCAAAAGCAAGCTGAATTCATTGTTGAGCAATAATGAATCGGGATCTCTCATTTGTTTTTATCACAAATTGCAGTCTCTTTCTGTAAAAGCCAAGCAAACACTGTGGCTTAATGAAATTCATATTCCTTTCAAGAGTGTCTGAGTCTTCCACCTGAAAAGGACCATAGTGATTTGATAATTAAGTGAAGTAATAGTTCTTTTTGCATTGTTTGCTCCTGACCATGGAAAGGTAAGAATCTTCACAAAAATTTACTTTTGTGTCACATTTATTTTTTAACATAATTTTGATGCATAAAACTGTGTGTCCAGATATTAGGTAGAACTCATTTGGGGTCAGCTTTTTATGAAACAGTAAACTTGATCGTAATAGGAATTCCACAGCTTTGTCAAAGTGTAGTGAAAGTAAATGGCACCCCACTCCAGTACTCTTGCCTAGAAAATCCCATGGACGGAGGAGCCTGGTGGGCTGCCATCTATGGGGTCGCACAGAGTCGGACACGACTGAGAGACTTGACTTTCACTTTTCACTTTCACGCATTGGAGAAGGAAATGGCAACCCACTCCAGTGTTCTTGCCTGGAGAATCCCAGAGACAGGGGAGCCTGGTGGGCTGCCATCTATGGGGTCGCACAGAGTCAGACACGACTGAAGTGACTTAGTAGTAGTAGTACTGAAAGTAAAAGAATAGGGCCTTTTCCAAATGTCTATAGGTTTCATACCTCAAAGCCATGTCTTTCCTGCAGTCAGACACAATTCAGGTAAATAGTATTCCTTTTTGAAGGACACCTCTGTGAAGTCTTTGCAGACACTTCCGATGTAAATTGATTGACTTATCTGTGCCATCACAGGCTGTAACTACCTCTCTGAATTCCATCACATTGCTGGTTAGTTTCTGTTAACCTGCCTGTCTTTAGCAGTCTTTAACCTGACTGTTAACCTATCTACTGCATTGTGAGGAACTGCTACACTCTGAATTCTTCAGGGCCAAAAAGAAGGGAGCAGGGTGCGAAGAAGGAGTTAACAATCTAAGGCTTCAATAAATGAATGAGTAGGTGGATTTGTGATTAATGATGTTTTTAAAAGGTGCATCAGTTTTGATTGTAAGTGTTAATATGTGAATTGCTAAAGTATGTACCTTGTTTGGAAATGTTGAAATGAGTAACTTAAAGTGGCTTTTGACCTGTGAAGACATCCTTGTTTGCTTGTGAGTATTAATGATATATTGGCAGAAGAATCTGACACTTTATTAGGACATTTAATGAACTTGACTAGATGATTCTTGTGGTCAGTTCAATTCTAACATATTATAATATGATTAGGATGAAGATGAAAAATTATGTAAGATAAAGAAATCCTTATATATAATAAAAGTATGGCTAGGATTCTACCTGAGTATATTATATGCACAAAAAGTGAGGTTTCAGACAGCATTAGCCTGCCCTTCTTCCTTTTTTTTTTTCAATTTTATTTTATTTTATTGTGTTGGGTCTTTGTTGCTATGCAGGCTTTCTTTCTAGCTAAGGCAAGTTCTTGCCTGGAGAATTCCGTGGGCAGAGGAGCCTGGCAGGCTACAGTCTTTGGGGTCGCAGAAGCTGGACGTGACTAAGCAAGCGTGCGTGCACACACACACACACACACACACACACACACACACACGGGCTACTCTCTCGTCTTGTGTGGGTTTCTCGTTGTGCTCTTCTCTTCTCTTGTGGCAGAGCACAGGCTCTAGGTACACAGTCTTCAGCAGTTGCTGCTCACAGCCTCAGTAGTTGTGGTGCATGGACTTAGTTGCTCCAGGGCCTGTGGGATCTTCCCAGATCAGGGACCGAACCCGAGTCTCCTGCATTGACAGGGGGACTCTTCACCACTGAGGCACCAGGGAAGCCCGCATTCTCCTTTCACAGATGGAAAGTTGGAGTCTTCAAAATCTATGCTGACGCTTTGTGTGGTTGCATTGTTTTAGGTTGACAGTAATTATTTATAACTCACAGAAACCATAGCATAACATCCTCTTAACATTCTCCAAGTGCAGTTATTTGAGTTTGTAAGCTTTAGGTTTTAGCTCTCCAGGTAGACTCAAGGGTCATGGCATTGAGCACAACATTGTATTGACTTATGTTTGCCTGATGGGAACACGTGTCCCCACTGTGTACTAATTCATGACGGGGGACATTAATATATAGTATGCCCCATTATGTACTAATTCACTTAGTACAGAATTACATTTTTATGTGAGCTCTCAAAAATCCCTCAGAGTTGCGAAGATATTATAATGTATGTCTCAGAGAAACCTAAAAATGAGAAGCATATTTTTCATGATTTATATTTTATGATTTCATTAATAAAGATATACATGTAACATATTACATATATGTAATAAGATCTTTTAAAGGGTAAATGTTATTTCCCAATTACAATTGTATATGTATATGCATGTTCAATATAGGAACAGAAAACTGAGAAAAAATAATAGAAATATGTTCTATTATCTTACCATGGGAAAATCTAGAATATATAAGCATATCTAACAAATACAGTCCCAGCCTCTCTGTAGATGGACTGTATTATGTTTTACTTGCAAATTAATACAGACACAAAATTTCTCATGATACCAAAATGTTTTGGTGCACGTTATATTAATGGTCTCTTATTTATAACACTTGCCTAAAGAAATTTATCTATCAATCAGCTAGCTAGCTAGCTATTACCTGTGTAACTATTGACTTAATAGTTAGAAAGACCATCTCTTTCCTGGAATGAGTTTAATATTCACCTACATTTTCTTTTAGATATTTTTGTGATAAATATTCAGTGAAAAAACTGCCATATGAACAAATATAATGATGCCACTTGTACATTTTTTAGTAGGCTATGTACACCTGGGAAATAATGACTGCCACTAAAACACAAAAGGATTGACAGTTTTTCTTACCTAATTTGGGCCTAGTCAATCAACACAATTGAGGAATAAATGGGTAACTGGATATTCCTGTTAACTCAAGTTACACAAGCTCTGACCTGTGCTCTTTGATGCCCTAAATGATTAACAAAAGAACTTATTATTTCAAGAGCTATAATTGGACATCCTTCTGAAACTCTGGCCAATTAAGTGCCTATAAAATTATTTTTTACTATTTCATATCTCCCAAAAGCTCAGGCTCAGTATTTAAGTACTGGTTGCATCTTTTTTTCCATGACTTAAGATTTGAAGCTAAAAGAAATTGAGACGAATGTGTGTTGGTTGCAAAATCAGCACTTTGGGGAGGCTCATTCCTATTTCCTCCAACTGTAAAACAGAAACAGTTATTATACCTACCTCACAGATACAGAGTGAAAATTTAAATGTATGGAAAGTGCTGAGAACCATCACTGTCTCATAGTCAGCATGTCATTAATGTTTTCTCTAATCACCATAATTATTATGATCATTGTGAATTAATGCTAAAATAGAGACAATTGCATACTGTTGCAAAGGGACTTTTCATTTATGTTTATTAAAGTACCAGCATGAGTACTGTGGGGTAAAGTGCTCACTATTTCTAACTTATTTGTTTTTAATCACAGTTTTCATGATTCTGCTTTTAATACCCTCCTCTATTTATTTCCTCTGTAAGGTCCTCTCCTCACATTTATTTTCTTTGCAGTATGTTAAATACAGTTGAAAAGGTCAGGTTCATATTTAATAATTGTCCTTACAGCAAATGAAACTAGCTTTTCGATGCAGCATACTTAATTATGGTATACCTGGGGCATCAGCATAATCACTGGTATCAAAAGCCTGTTACTGCTAATTCCTGCCTCTGTGCAAGGCCTGATCTCTGCACGAGCTGGTGGCTGAGATACCACCTGAGTGGAATAACCTGGATTTATTCACTAATTATCCTAACTAGATGTTATTTCCACCAATTACAAAGAAACCTCAAAAACAAGATAGGATAATTAGAACTGGGCAGTGAGTTCTGAAGGAAAGTTTGGTTATGTATTCACAAGCCCTTGAAGCACCATCACTTAGAAAAAGTATGAGTAAAAATAAGAGATGAGAAACAGAAATTGAAGTTATATATGGAATATCTCTAGCTACATCTCCAATTATATTTTATCTCCATCTCTGTCCTTTATCTTCAGTAATTTGTCTATCCCTTTAATTATAATGTGTCATACATATGTATTTAATCAATAAATATTGATTATGTACCATGCATATATATATATATGCATGCATAGTATGGTGTGAAACTGAAATCCTAAGCTTTATCTCTTTGACTGTTCTAAATGTCGTTTTTTAATAAATTATATTGTCAAATAGAAGACAGTATATTGTAGAGATGGTAATGTTTAATGAGAATTACCATTTATATGTTCTGTTCATGACTTACTGAGAAAATTGTTTGCAGAACACATTGTCTGTTCCAGTATTTGATACTCCTTCTATAACTTCCCATGTTCATATTTTCTGCTCAGCCTATTCCTTTGAACTGCAGGTATGTATGTACAAATGCTTATTTAACATATGTATTTGTATGTGTAAATGACAGATCACACACAGGAGTTCCAAAACAGTGTCTCTTACTATTTTCCTCAACTTTGGAATTTATTAAAATAAAATAATGTGTAATCATCTTTGATGCTACTCTTTTTCTCACATATGAAATTCTTATTAATATTTTAAAAGAATAATGGAATCTTAAAGGTACAAGCTGCCTTAGTGATCCTATGCTAAATCTTTGATTTTGCATTTTGTCAATCTTATTCAAAATTCAGATAATATATCCTGTGCTTTTGACTACCACATTTTCAAGAATCTTTTTCATTATAAATTTACATTTAACATCAAAGCTACACCTTTCAGCTGGACACAATGACCTTTTCTATATCTCTAGGGCAGTTTCTATATGATATATACAAAATATATGGGAATAACTGGTAATATTGCATCGTGATATGGAAAAAATGCTTAAAATTCAGAGACCAATGCCAAAATCTTTATTATAATCACTTATTGTATTTACTGTTCTAAGTACAAACAGATGCTTTGATTCTTTAAATACTTTTTATTTGTCTTTCAATCTGTAAAACTTTTATTTAGGTGTACAATAGTTTTAAAAGTTTTCTTTTCTGAAAATCACTACTACTTTGCTAAGTAGTTCTTACATTTTATTATCTGTTGTAATAAGCTCAGTAGCACATTTAATATATATGTCTGTGTTAAGTGTCCAGAACTTCGGGTCTGTGTTATAAGGGGGTCAAAGAACAACTGTTTAAATAGCCATATCTTCCAGGATCTCACGATGTGGTAGAATTAATGTAGCTACTAGCAGTCTTTTTTATTGACCATCAAGAAAACTAAATTATTTCCTTTTAAGTAAATAATTTTCTAGTTATTTTCTTTTGTAGGAAAGGGGGTGAAGATGGTATATGAATCAACATTTTAGTGTTTCCAAACTATAGTACTGTTATTTAGAGTCTTGAAATTATGAGAAACATTTTTCCTGTGATCCACATTTCAAACAGTGAAAGCAGTAAAGTGAGCAGAATCTTTGATACAGTAAATGTCAGAGACTTTCTCCTAATGCTCAGGTTCTTTATGAGTGAGTTTCTCTTTATTTAATCCAAATAAAAAGCAATGACTTCTTTCTTTCTTTTTTTTTTAATCTTTGAGGTTTCAAAATGGAATCTTTCATTTTAAAATTATCCAATTATTTCTTATATGTATGGAAAAGTTCATTTAACTTTTGAAACTTATCTTTCTGACTCTTCTGTTTTCAAGGATATGATACCTTATACAAGTTTGTAATAATCATTTCCCAAATTACAGTTTGTTTGATTTATGAACTATTTGACTGTACAATGGTGCAAAAGCTATCAGCATTCAGTAGAAACATTACTTTTATCTTTGAATTTTGGTCTTTTTCTGAATTAGTGATACGCAGTACACTTAAAACCAATTCTGTATCCCAAAGAACCATTTTGTCTTTCACTTTCAGTACCCTTGTTGTTGAGTCTCTAAGTTGTGTGACCCCATAGGCTATAGCCCACCAGGCTTCTCTGTCCATGGAATTCTCCAGGCAAGAATACTGGAGTAGGTTGCCATTTCTTTCTCCAGGGGATAGTCTCAACCCAGGGCTCAAACCTACGTCTCCTGCATTGGCAGGCAGATTCTTTACCACTGAGCCACCAGGGAAGCCTCACTTCCAGCACATTAGTCAATAAATTACATGAAATATTCATCAGTATATTACAAAATAGGTTTTGTGTTAGGTGAATTTGCCCAACACTAATGTAAGTGTTCTGAGCATGTTTGAGGTAGGCTAGGCTAAGCTATGATATTCAATATGTTAGTCACGTTAAATGCTTTTTTGTCTGATGATATTTTCAAGTTAAGGTGGGTTTTAAGGACTTCTTTTGTAAGTCGAGGAAAATCTGTATAACAAAACCACTTCCAGTACCTACTTTATGGGGGTGGACACTGTGTTAGATTTTTTGTATATATTACCTCTCATCTTTATACCAACTCAGTAGACCAAATATAAATTCTAACTTACAGGAAAAAAATAATGAAACTGAGTTAAGTTAGCATGCTTAGTTTCAATCCCAATAATAAAAAGAGGAAACTGGGTTTCAGTCAAAGTTTATCTGGCTCTAAAATCCAGTTATACCATTAAGCAATAATTTCCTTCAGTCAAGTTCTGGCATTTTCTTATGCCCCATATTTTCCCCTCTTTCCACAGTATTACTGATGTTCCTACTCAGCTTACACTCTGATTCTACCTGTGTGAATTCAGTGGCAACCTTGGGGTTCGTACCTGCTCCAGTGAGAGATATAGGTCACCTGAATAGAGAGCTTCTCTTGAAGCAGTTTCCAAGACTGGCACTTTAAACATTTATTTCACCTTTTTTTTAAACCAAAAGATCTTGGCTTCCTGCATCCTAGAAGGCTGGGTCCACTTTCTGAATTAATAGTCTTCATTGCCTTGATTGCTGAATTCCTGTTAGATCTGAGTTTAAATTTTAGCTGAGCATCTTAACTGTGGGTAAGTCCCTTCTCAGTGCTTCACTCTGATGCTCACTAATGCATTCAGTCTGGTGTTGATATAAATAACACACTAGACAAAGTCAGTTTATTTTTTTTTCCTCTGCTATCATTGCTGATTTTGTGATTATTGATATTTCAACTTTTCAAGTTTCAGAGGTTAGCTTTAAAATATGGGACCATTCAGCTTTGTAGATGTGCCACCTTTGACAGAATTTTCTGATTTATTTCTAAATAATTATGGGTATTCCTGAGAGGCTACATCTACTATATGGACAGTTTCTTCACATGGAAATATGATATTTTAAAAAATACATTTTTCAAATACTATTCTTTTTTTTTTTTTTGCCACACCACATGGTTTGTGAGATATTAGTTTCCAGACCAGGTATTGAACCCAGACCTTTGGCAGTGAGTCTGCAGATCCTTAATCACTGGCCCACCAGGGAATTCCCAAATTAGATCCATTAATGTCATTACCTGCAACTATCTGTGGATATGCTCTGCTGACTGATGACTGGAATGAAAAGATTTGTATGATCCTCCGTATTTTAAGCTGTAAACAAAAAACAAAACAAAACAAAACAAAAAAACTCCTGATCAAATCTTGGCAAAGAAAAATTGCATTAGACAAAGTAAAACAGGCATAGGGAACTTTATTCAAAGCTATTGCAATAGGGGAGAGAGGCCAGACCAAAGTCTGAAATCAACTCTGCTGAGACAAATGGCAGAAGACCCTTTAATCTCTGTGGTGGCCTAGTGGAAAAGTACAGTGCCAGGAAGTTAGGGGAGAGGTTGATCAATGGGTGAATTGTTTCTGAATTTGCAAATGTTTTTCTCTATGGTTAGGCCACCTGTGGCTAATCATGGCCCATAGAAACTATGCTACTACCTTCCCGCAGTGAGTGGAAGATAGGGCTGGCTTCTTTGATGAATCCGTTTTAAAGAGATAGCCCTCGTGCCCTTGAGGAAGATATTCCTGAATTGTAAGACTGGCAAGAGGCTCTTAAAATTTTTAGATCTCAAAAAGGCAGAAAAATAATTTATAATTTCAAGCTTACTAAGTTAAATGCCGTTAAGTAAAAGGAGGTCAGAGCACAGAGTTAGGAAGCATACCTAAAATTTAGGCAAGTTAAGGGAAATGTGAAGGCTATTCTGGCCAAGCTCATTTCCTATAATTCATTACTCATTAATCATGAGTCAGTTCCTTTATTTTACCCCTGGAATACACTGGGCAATAGCACCTGTTATAACATGTTTTTACTAGCTGCACCAAGAGATTTTATCTCTTTCAAACCTAGTCACAGGGGAATTGTACTTACATATATCTGTAATTCTGTTTTGTGTTTTGATTACCATTAATCATGTATTTATAGAAAACCCCAAAAGTTCTCAGACAATGAGTTTGAAAAGAAACTAGGATCTGACATCATGTTTGTCCTTTCAAGTAACAGGTAGTAAAGATCATCCTTTTAAAATGTCAAATTTCTGTCTGATCAAAGTAGGTTAAGAATATAACCTAAGAACATGGCCAAGTTATCATATTCCTTTAGCAAGTTAGGAGTTTGAGAAGAAAGCATTATTAAACCAAGACCCAGCACAAGAGAAAAATCAAAGGGCTAGTAAGGTAGGCAAAGGCCTTCTTCAACCTTCCTTGGGTCCCTGTCTGAAAATTAAACTGACAAAGACAGATTAACAGGAGAAAAGCATAGTAATTTATTAAATAGAAGTTTTACCTGACACAGGAGCCTTTTAAAGGAAATGAAAACCCAAAGAAACAGATGTGCATGTTTTTATGAAAGATTTGATGAAGAGTGGCAACCGTGTACAAATATGACAGATGGAAAATGTCCCCTGAAGAAAAACACACAGCCTAAATGTTGTGAGTTAAGTTTTACTTAGGAATATTACTGAGGACTACAGCCCATGAGACAGCTTCTCAGATACCTCTGAGGAAATACTCCAAAAAGGGAAAGGAGGAGCCAGGAAATATAGGAGATTTTTTTTTTTTGGCTATAGGAAAATAAAAAAAAACAAAAACAAGCTACTTCAAAAACATATAGTTAAGCACAAAAGACTATTGAGAGCCACAAAGACATCTCAGGTTAATTATCCCAGTACTTTTCTGTGTATGGGAATATGTGAGGATCAGGTTCATTGTCATTCTTCCTGGGATATGCATCTTAACTATCTAGGGCCAGTGTCCAAAGCATCAGGCTTCCCAAGCAACTTGACGTTTCCCAAGTAGCTCGGTGGTAAAGAATCTGCCTGCAGTGCCGGAGACGTGGGTTCAGTCCCTAGGTCAGAAAGATCCTCTGGAGAAGGGAATGACAACCCATTCCAGTGTCCTTGTCTGGAAAATCCAATGGGCAGAGGAACCTGGTGGGCTACATTGGGGTCGCGAAGTGTTGGACATAGCTGAGTGACTAACACACACACACACACACACACATACACACATCCAAAGCACATAATGTTTCCTGTTTTTCTCCAACCCAAATTCCACTCAAGGAGATTATAGTGACTAACAGCTTAATCGTGGATGACAGAAAGCATTCTTAGCTTATTAAAAAGGCAGGCAAATTTTCCTGTCCACAGAAGTTTGAGGCAATTATAGCCTGTGCATTTTTATCTTAGGTTGGATGAAGTGAGGGCTGACATGTAGAAATATGATAGTATAAGGAGTATGAGGTTTATAGTAAACTGGGGAAAATTCATCAAGACCCGTTTGTTGGGATTCATTTTGGTTTCCCTTTGTCCTTGAAGTAAGGATGCTCCTTTTTTCTGCGTGTAAGGAGGGCTCCTCTTCCATGAGGAATTTATGACCTATACCAAGAGGTTAATTCTAAGATTCTAGGATTTTAGAGTTTGAGTGTATTTGGGTATATTTTGTTTATGGATAATATCTTTGATGGTCTCTTCAATTATTTGTGTTGAATCTAGTAGCAGATGTAAGTTCAATAGTATTAAAACTCATCCACAAAGTAGCATTAAAAATTCACTTATTAACCTCATAGCCCATTTCACTCTCCAGAGTGTTGCTATTTTATTGAAAGCTCATCATTTTTTTCTCTTTTATTTATTTATCATTAATATAGTGATCACTTACAGTGATCATATGGACACATAGCATTATGCCTGAGTTTAAGTATTTAATGCTTTCTGTATATAAAAATCTGATTTCAGTTTCTCAAAAATACTTTTCTCTTTTCATGTGTTTGTTTTTCGCTCTGATTGTCTTCTCTTGGGAATAATTGGTAGAAGGCCAATGATAAAAAATGTTTATGTACAGAAACTTCACTAGTTATTCACTACTGTATTTGATATCTATAGTGTTAAAACAGTATAAGAAGTATGAATAAAAGGATAAGGGCAATCAGTTCAGTTCAGTCACTCAGTCATGTCTGACTCTTTGCAGCCCCATGAATCGAAGCACGCCAGGCTTCCCTGTTCATCACCAACTCCCGGAGTTCACTCAAACTCACGTCCGTCGAGTCGGTGATGCCATCCAGCCATCACACTCTCTGTGGTCCCCATCTCCTCCTGCCCCCAATCCCTCCCAGCATCAGAGTCTTTTCCAATGAGTCAACTCTCTGCACCAGGTGGCCAGAGTATTGGAGTTTCACCTTTAGCATCATTCCTTCCAAAGAAATCCCAGGGTTGATCTCCTTCAGAATGGACTGGTTGGATCTCCTTGCAATCCAAGGAACCCTCAAGAGTCTTCTCTCAAACCACAGTTCAAAAGCATCAATTCTTCGGTGCTCAGCTTTCTTCACAGTCCAACTCTCACATCCATACATGACCATAGGAAAAACCACAGCCTTGACTAGAGGGACATTTGTTGGCAAAGTAATATCTCTGCTTTTGAATATGCTATCTAGGTTGGTCATAACTTTCCTTCCAAGGAGTAAGCATCTTTTAATTTCATGGCTGCAATCACCATGTGCAGTGATTTTGGAGTCCCCAAAAATAAAGTCTAACACTGTTTCCCCATTTGTTTGCCATGAAGTGATTGGACCAGATGCCATGATCTTCGTTTTCTGAATGCTGAGCTTTAAGGCAACTTTTTCACTCTCCTCTTTCACTTTCATCAAGAGACCCTTTAGTTCCTCTTCACTTTCTGCCATAAGGGTGGTTCATCTGCATATCTGAGGTTATTGATATTTCTCCCAGCAATCTTGATTCCAGCTTTTGCTTCTTCCAGCCCAGCATTTCTCATGATGTACTCTGCATAGAAGTTAAATAAGCAGAGTGACATTGTGCAGCCTTGACGTACTCCTTTTCCTATTTGGAACCACTCTGTTGTTCCATGTCCAGTTCTGACTGTTGCTTCCTGACCTGCATATAGGTTTCTCAAAAGGCAGGTCAGGTGGTTGGTATACCCATCTCTTTCAGAATTTTCCAGTTTATTGTGATCCACACAGTCAAAGGCTTTGGCATAGTCAATAAAGCAGAATTAGATGATTTTCTGGAACTCTCTTGCTTTTTCGATGATCCAGCGGATGTTGGCATTTTGATCTCTGGTTCCTCTGCCTTTTCTAAAACCAGCTTGAACATCTGGAAGTTCACGGTTCACATATTGCTGAAGCCTGGCTTGGAGAAGGGCAATAGCAACAACCATAAAAAGAATACATTTTACAGAGCAATTTTTATGAGTTTTATTACATATAATTTTCTTAATATCTATATGAAAGTGAATATACTAACCTCATTTAAGTGTAATTTATAGGGAGGGATTAGTGCATGTCTCACAACTAAAGCAGATCTTCAAACTGAATCCTGAGCTCTTTCCTGAGCTGTGCACATGTCCCTCAGTGTTCTGTAGTTCCTCTATGCTATTTTTACAATGTTCTCATGTAATTTGGACCTAGCAAACTCAGACTACTTAGAAAGCTATGAGAAACAAAGGACGCCCAATTATGTTGAAACTATATGATGCACTGTGGATCTCTCCTCCCCAGCGGTATACATTACCTCACTGTGTGGTGCATATGCCCATGCGATGCTCGTTGACTGCAGAGAGCCAGCTCTGCAGAAACTGTGACCTTGTTCCACTGCCTGCAAATGGTTATGAACCAAATTCCTTACTGTGCTATCCAGAAAGTTCTCAAGGGATTCCTTTCTTTTCACAGCCATGGCCTTGGCTTTAGACGTTGCATAAAATTATATGGAATTTTCTTAAATGTGGCAAAGCTTTGTCCTTTGGAGCACAGCTTTGAATTTGGAGCCAGGTAGAATTTATGTGAAGCACAATGTAGTGAAAAACTTGTTAAACCAGGAGAGGCATAATTTTTAGGGCTGAAAGTTGCTCTGGTGTTTTCAAGACCTTGAAATGATACATTCAAAGCAAATGATACATTCAAAGCAATCCATGTTCCTTCAAAATCACATGAGTTTATATTTTTTAATAACTTCATTATAATTTTCTATGATTATCATATTCTACTTTTCTGTGTTCTCTGGCACTCTTCCAATGCGTGTGTGCATGCTTAAGTCACTTCAGTCACGTCCAACTCTTTGTGACTCTGTGGTTCTGTAGCCCACCAGGCTCCTCTGTCCATGGAATTCTCCAAGAATACTGGAGTAGGTTACAAAACGCCCTTCTCCCAGAGATCCTCCCAACCCAGGGATCAAACCCTCAGCACGTGGATTCTTTACCACTGAGCAAATGGAGGAAGCCATATATATATATATATATATATATATATATATATATATATTACAATGTGCCATATATATATGTATGTGTGTTATATATATATATATAGCCAATAAGCATAACATTATTTTACCAGTAACCACAAATAACTTGTAATTCACTTTTCCAATTGATATAAGTTGCTTATAAAAGGTAATAACAACTACAGCTATTATTTAGTTTGAAGTAATCATTATGGGTATGCATGTGTATGTGTGAAAGAGCTAGGGATAGAGAATAAAGAGCAAAAGTGATAGGAAAAGAGGAGATCCGGAAGGTATAGACAACCCTCACTGGCCCTGATTGCAGTGCCTAAAAAGCATAGGATTGGCTTGTGATCAGGCTACTGGTGAACTGTGGTTAGGTTCAGTTTTGTTATGTCCAAATTTTACTGAAATTTCCTTAGATGGTAAAAATGCAAATTCCTATAATATTTGTTTAAGTGAAGTATTGCTTCTATAATAGTTGTTTAAGTGAAGTATTGCTTCACACTTGACATGATTTAGATAGTACACAGATTATGTTTGCTTCCACGTATATATCTAGCAAACCTTAGCTGAATGGACTATGAGATGCATAGATAAATAAAATAAATACTTCTCAAGAAGAGTGCAAGCTATCTACATATCCTTGTTTTAGCCTATACAGTAAGCCATCCAAACACGGTGAGCCTCAATCCTTCTTGAATAACTTGGAAAAAGCAATAGTACCATTCATAGAGTAGTTGCAAGAGTTAAATACATTCATATGTATAAAGTGCTTGAGAAGTAGAAACTTAATAACTATTAGTCCTTACCATTAGCATGTTGTAATATAAAATAATCAAAGGTTCTGAATTTTTATCTTTGTTTAAAATGACTTTTTTTGTGCCCTGTGTCCTGATACTCATTTTTGTATACTTCCTACTTGCCACAAAAACAAGCTGATAAAAGACAGTGTCATTATTCCACAGCTACACATTGCCCAAACTTTACAACCAACTAATGTATCTTTTCTTAATTGGGTCTGTCTGTCCGTTAACATTCTTACATCACTTGACTAGTATTTTAATAGCTTGGAGCAAGTTTATTATCATTTGAAAGTATTATTTTAATTTTTATAAAATAGTTTCTCAGTGGGATGCAATGAGTGTTAAATATTGTGAGCACAGTATCTAGTACTTGGAAAAAGTGACACTAAAATTTCTAAATATCTGAGGCCTACGGATCATCATCACATTTGAAGATGAAACTGTGCATATTTTCTGAACACTGTGTTTGTAAAGCAAGCATGCAGTTTCAAGCTTGTTTATTATGCAGGGAATGGTATAGACATGGAGATATTTAGATGGCACTATGTTAGTCACTCAGTCGTGTCCGGCTCTTTGTGACCCTCTGGACTGTAACCCACCAGGCTCCTCTGTCCGTGGAATTTTCCAGGCAAGAGTATTGGAGGGGGTTGCCGTTTCCTTCTGCAGGGGATCTTCCTGACCCAGGGATTGAAGCCATGTCTCCTGAATTGCAGGCAAATTTGTCTAAGCCACCTGGAGCTCCCGCTGCTAACTGCAACATCACTTCAGTTCAGTTCACTCAGTCGTGCCCAACTCTTTGTGACCCCATGAACTGCAGCATGCCAGGCCTCCCTGTCCACCACCAACTCCTGGAGTTCACCCAAACTCATGTCCATTGAGTCAGTGATGCCATCCAACCATCTCATCCTCTGTTGTCCCCTTCTTCTCCTGCCCTCAATCTTTCCCAGCATCAGGGTCTTTTCAAATGAGTCAGCTGTCACATGAGGTGGCCAAAGTATTGGAGTTTCAGCTTCAACATCAGTCCTTCCAATGAACACCGGGGACTGATCTCCTTTAGGATGGACTGGTTGGGATCTCCTTGCAGTCCAAGGGACTCTCAAGAGTCTTTCCCAACATCACAGTTCAAAAGCATCAATTCTTAAGTGCCCAGCTTCTGTTTGCAACATAGAAGGGGCTTAATGAATTAAATTCCTTTCCTATGTAGAGAGGTTTTGTACGTTAGTTTAAATCTTCATTTTAAAAATTGCCGTTTTTTTAATTTATTGCATCCCACAACTAGAGTCTGATTACTCAATTTACCAGTAAATTTGTTAGGCAGTCACAGGTAGAAAATTTCAAAACCACAGTTTATGATTATATCAATGAAAATGATAAAAATGACAATCTGTTTTGAATACCTGAAGTTTGGTACACACTGCATGAAGTTTTTCTTTGAAGGAAATAATCTCATTGAATCCTAAAAACAATTTTGCAAGGTAAGCAATTCTTTCTTCCCATTTTACCATGAAGTGACTAAAGCTCGAGGAGTTTAAAAATTATCCAGGGTCATAAAGCAAATGGCAGAATCCAAAGCTGAAGTCTCTTACTCCTATTGGTGAGTTTGCCAGTCTACAATTAACATGCTTCCCATTTGTTAAAAGGTGAAAATTTAAGGGAAAAACATTTTGTCATAAGCATCTTAATTTCATATTGCTAAGAGAAAACAACATTTAGGACTCATCCCAGGATATCTCTAAAACAGTGATTTAGCTTAGGAGTTCTGTTTATTAGAGAATCATTAAAGATCTCTTAGAAATCTGCTGATGAGACACTAATAAGAGTTATGGGCAAAAGCTAAGTACTGTTTACCAAGTTACACTTTATCTATGTTTATTGCTTGAGGACATTTTAAAGCCTTCATTATTAGTGAGAGAAAACAGTGAAGAGCTATATCTGATAAGACATGAAGGAAAATACAGAGTAAAGAGGACATCTGAAAGCCAGACCAGTTTTCCAAACATGATAACCCATAATAATGAAAGGACTTTTGCTTTGATTATATTGTTTTGTGTTGTTAAAACATGTTTTTGTTTGGCTTTGATGCTCTGTGAAATATACAATTGCTTTGTTTTTTGTGTGTGTTTATTTTCATATTTGAAAAATTGAAGTATATATTACCTTCTTTCTTTGAAGTCTCAGGCATCTTATATTTTATGTACTTTGATCTGTGGAACTTGCAAGTTTTTACCACAACAGGGGAGGAATCTTTTAAGTTCTCATCTGCCTTGTGGGCAACACCAGGTCACAATGCACAAGGGGCATTCAGCCTAGAAACTTCAGATGGAAAGTGCACACTTTCTTCTGCAGACTGGCCTTCTAAACCGTAAGAGCCTGGGGCTGTCTACCCTGCATGCTGAGGGTCTACTTCCCCTGCTTCCCATTAGAAGAGGGAAAGGATTTCCTAAAGAAGGGGTGTGCAACCCCAGCCCATGGACCCGTATCTGAACTGGGAGGATCAGATAACAACAGGAAGTGAGTGGCAGGTGAGCAAGTGAAGTGTGATCTGTATTAACAGCCACTCCCCATTACTCACATCATCCCAGTTTGTGAAAAAACTGTCTTCCACTAAATTGGCCCTTGGTTTCAGAAGGGTTGGGGATTGCTATCCTAGAGCTCCAGAAGAATGCACTGAGGGCTAGAGTTAGCTGTCTGGCTTCTGGAATGCATTTCTAAGATGCATTTCCAATTTAAGTAACAATGTTGTAAGTCATTGGCAGGAGTGGGAAAAGCAGTTTCACTAGTGTAAAAAGTGAACAGAATTGCTAAGCTTGTTTTGGCTACGTGAGCCTCTTCACTTTATGTTTAACACTGCTTCCAACGGCAAAAGAATTTCTGAGGGACAAGCAATTTACAAGCTAAGTTTGACTACAGCAATACAAGTCTCACCCGCTGGAGAGAAAGCTGTTTCATCACTCCAAGGGCTGTGTTTCATTGTCATCTTCTCTTTCTGCTCCTTGTCCGCCCCCATTGTCATCATCTTCATGTGGGTATCATCAGCCTAAAAAGAAGTCATCCTGATTGAGCCCTTTCAATATTCCAGGCACTATTTTAGAAGCTTTTATCTGAACTCACTCAATTGTTACAGCATTCCTATGACAATGTTTTTACTTCAGAGAGAAAACTGAGGGACAAAGAGGAAGAAACTTGTACAAGCTATTCATTCATTCAGGCCATGTGACTTCACATTGTTTCCCTGCAGAGGATTTAGGTGTGAGCTCACACGTCTGGCGAAAGTGGGTTCAAATATGCTAAACGTTATGCTAAGTTGCTTCAGTCGTGTCTGTGAGACCCCACAGACGGCAGCCCACCAGGCTCCCCCATTCCTGGGATTCTCCAGGCAAGAACACTGGAGTGGGTTGCCATTTCCTTCTCCAATGCATGAAAGTGAAAAGTGAAAGTGAAGTCGCTTAGTCATGTCTGACTCTTCGCAATCCCGTGGACTGCAACCTACCAGGCTCCTCAGTCCATGGAATTTTCCAGCAATAGTACTGGAGTGGGGTGCCATTGCCTTCTCCAGGTTCAAGTATAAGCCCTATCAATTACTCACTCAGTGATTATAGCAAATTTACCTAGCATTTTGAGCCACAATTTCCTCATCCAAAATGAAATAAGTAATAATAGCTATCTCCTAATGGAGAAACAAAGGGAATTCCAGATAAATATCTACTTCTGCTTCTTTGAATATGCTGAAGCCTTTCACTGTGTGAATCACAACAAACTGTGGGAAACTGTTTTTAGAGATAGGAATACCAGACCAACTTACCTGTCTCATGAGAAAACTGTATGCTGGTCAAGAAACATCATTTAGAATTGGACATGGGACAAAGGAGGTTCAAGATCAGGAGGAGTAGGACAAGGCTGTATATTGTCATTCAGCTTATTTAACTTCTATACAGAGTATATCATACAAAATGCTGGGGCGGGTGAATAACAAGCTGGAATCAAAATTGCCGGGAGAAATTTTAACAGCCTCAGATATGCAGATAATACCACTCTAATGGCAGAAAGTGAAGAGGAACTACAGAGCCTCTGGAAGAGGGTGAAGGAAGAGAGTGAAAAATCTGGCTTGAAACTTCAATTCAGTTCAGTCGCTCTTTGTGACCCTATAGACTGCAGCACACGAGGCTTCCCTGTCCATCACCAACTGCTAGAGTTTACTCAAACTCACACCCATAGAGACAGTGATACCATCCAACCATCTCATCATCTGTTGGCCCCATATCCTCTTACCTTCAATCTTTCCCAGCATCAGGGTCTTTTCCAATGAGTCAGTTCTTCACATCAGGTGGCCAAAGTACTGGAGTTTCAGCTTCACCATCAGTCTTTCCAATGACTCTCAAGAGTCTTCTCCAACACCACAGTTCAAAAACATCAACTTTTCAGCACTCAGCTTTCTTTATAGTCCAACTCTTATATCGATACATGAATACTATGAATACTGGAAAAACCATAGCTTTGACTAGATGGACTTTTGTCAGCAAAGTAATGTCTCTCTCTGCTTTTTAATATGCTGTCTAGGTTGGTCATAGCTTTCCTTCCAAGGAACAAGTGTCTTTTTAAATTTCTTTGCTGCAGTCACGATCTGTAGTGATTGTGGAGCCCCCCAAAATAAAGTCTCTCTATGTTTCAATTGTTTCCCCATCCATTTGCCATGAAGTGATGAGACTGGATGCCATGATCTTAGTTTTCTGAATGTTAAGTTTTAAACCAACTTTTTCACTCTTCTCTTGTGAAGATGTTTGAGGCTTAACATTCCAGAAATTAAGATCATATCAGACGGTCCCATCATTTCAAGGGGAAAAAGTGGTAGCAGTGATGTTTTATTTTCTTGAGTTCTAAAACCACTGTGGATTGTCACTGCAGCCATGAAATTAAAAAAAATCTTTTTCCTTGCAAGGAAAGCTATGACAAACGTGCTCAGTCGCTAAGTTGTGTCCAATTCTTTGCAGCCCTGTGGACTAATTCCCCAGGGAAGAATACTGGGATGGACTGCCATTTCCTTCTCCAGAGGATCTTCCCAACCTAGGGTTTGAACTCTCGTCTCTCATGTCTCCTGCATTGGCAGGCAGATTCTTTCCACTAGTGCCACCTGGGAACCTCAACAGAGAAATCACTTTGCCAACTTATGTCCATACAGTAAAAGCTATGTTTTTTTCAGTGGCATGTACAGATGTGAGAGTTGGAAAATAAAAATGGCTAAACACCAAAGAACTGATGCTTTCCAACTGTGGTGCTGGAGAAGATCACTGAAAGTCTCTTGGACTGCAAGGAGATCAAACCAATCAATCCTAAAGGAAGTGAACCATAAATATTTATTAGAAGAACTGATGCTGAAACTGATGTGCCAGTACTTTGGTCACCTGATACAAAAAGACTCTGATGCTGGGAAAGAATGAAGGCAAAAGGAGAAGTGGGAAGCAGAGGATGAGATGTTTAGATAGCATCATCAACTCAATGGACATGAATGTAGCAAACTCTGGGGGATAGAAGAGGACAGAGGAGCCTGGCCTGCTGTAGCCCATGGGGTTGCAGTCAGACAGCACTTAGCAACTGAATAACAAAGTAATGTTGTGGATATTAAGTAAAATATAGAGAAAGTCATATGGCTTTTGGTAATGGAAATTACTATTAGGATACAAAAATAATTCTTTGTTACTATTTTTATAACTAACTTTAATATTCGCTTAAGTTTAGGCATTGAACATATCTTACCAATTGATTGCTATAGTAAATGAGATTTTTAAGAGAAGTCCTTATTCAATTTACCTAATGAACTGGACAATACTTAATATCATTGAGAAAAAACAAGGCAGCATTCCAGATTGATATTCTTAATTCCATGATCATATCAGACGGTCCCATCATTTCAAGGGGAAAAAGTGGTAGCAGTGATGTTTTATTTTCTTGAGTTCTAAAACCACTGTGGATTGTCACTGCAGCCATGAAATTAAAAAAAATCTTTTTCCTTGCAAGGAAAGCTATGACAAACGTGCTCAGTCGCTAAGTTGTGTCCAATTCTTTGCAGCCCTGTGGACTAATTCCCCAGGGAAGAATACTGGGATGGACTGCCATTTCCTTCTCCAGAGGATCTTCCCAACCTAGGGTTTGAACTCTCGTCTCTCATGTCTCCTGCATTGGCAGGCAGATTCTTTCCACTAGTGCCACCTGGGAACCTCAACAGAGAAATCACTTTGCCAACTTATGTCCATACAGTAAAAGCTATGTTTTTTTCAGTGGCATGTACAGATGTGAGAGTTGGAAAATAAAAATGGCTAAACACCAAAGAACTGATGCTTTCCAACTGTGGTGCTGGAGAAGATCACTGAAAGTCTCTTGGACTGCAAGGAGATCAAACCAATCAATCCTAAAGGAAGTGAACCATAAATATTTATTAGAAGAACTGATGCTGAAACTGATGTGCCAGTACTTTGGTCACCTGATACAAAAAGACTCTGATGCTGGGAAAGAATGAAGGCAAAAGGAGAAGTGGGAAGCAGAGGATGAGATGTTTAGATAGCATCATCAACTCAATGGACATGAATGTAGCAAACTCTGGGGGATAGAAGAGGACAGAGGAGCCTGGCCTGCTGTAGCCCATGGGTTGCAGTCAGACAGCACTTAGCAACTGAATAACAAAGTAATGTTGTGGATATTAAGTAAAATATAGAGAAAGTCATATGGCTTTTGGTAATGGAAATTACTATTAGGATACAAAAATAATTCTTTGTTACTATTTTTATAACTAACTTTAATATTCGCTTAAGTTTAGGCATTGAACATATCTTACCAATTGATTGCTATAGTAAATGAGATTTTTAAGAGAAGTCCTTATTCAATTTACCTAATGAACTGGACAATACTTAATATCATTGAGAAAAAACAAGGCAGCATTCCAGATTGATATTCTTAATTCCATTTTAGAACACTCCAATAGCCTTTTCTTTCCTTGGTCTTACTTCCTATACTTTGTTCTCCGTCCCCACTGGCCTTTTTCCTTTCAGAGCTGAAGCAGAGAATATGTCACTTCCCTTCCCCTAGCCACTCTGCATATACACAAGTGACGGCCTAAAGTACCTCCTCCTCCCTTATCAGTCCTTGAGTATGTGTCACCTTAGGTTATGTTGTGATGACATTTAGCACTAACTCGCCACTTGACCAAGTCATGAGAACCACCTGGGTATGTGACTTTATGTTGCTACCAAACATTGCTGAATGGAAGAGATGCTTAACAGCAGTCTAGGCAAGATATACTACGTTCCCTAGGCCAGCATGTTAGGGCATGTAGTGAATTCAGGGTTAGTCTCCATGGTATATTTAAATACCTACCCATGAAGCTCAGTGAAGACTTGGAAAAAGCAGAGCATGTTCTGCCTTCCAGATCATAAGCCCAGTTCAGTTCAGTTCAGTCACTCAGTGGTGTCCAACTCTTTGCAATCCCATGGACTGCAGCACACTAGGCCTTCCTGTCCATCACCAACTCCTGGAGTTTACTCAAATTCATGTGCATTGAGTCAGTGATGCCATCCAGCCATCTCATCCTCTGTTGTCTCCTTCTCTTCTCACTTTCAGTCTTTCCCAGCATCAAGGTCTTTTCAAATGAGTCAGCTCTTTGCATCAGGTGGCCAAAGTACTGGAGTTTCAGCTTAAACATCAGTCCTTCCAATGAACACCCAGGACTGATCTCCTTTAGGATGGACTGGTTGGATCTCCTTGCAGTCCAAGAGACTCTCAAGAGTCTTCTCCAATACCACAGTTCAAAAGCATCAATTCTTCAGTGCTCAGCTTTCCTTACAGCCCAGCAATCCCATTTATACATGACTATGGGAAAAACCATAGCCTTGACTAGATGGACCTTTGTTGGAAAAGTAATATCTCTGCTTTTTAATATGCTATCTAGGTTGGTCATAACTTTTCTTCCAAGGACCAGCTGTCTTTTTATCTCATGGCCGCAGACACCATTGTGCAGTGATTTTGGAGCCCCCCCAAAATAAAGTCTGACAATGTTTCCACTGTTTCCCCATCTATTTCCCATAAAGTGATGGGACCGGATGCCATGATCTTCATTTTCTGAATGTTGAGCTTTAAGCCAACTTTTTCACTCTCCTCTTTCACTTTCATCAAGAGGCTATTTAGTTCTTCACTTTCTGCCATAAGGGTGGTGTCATCTGCATATCTGAGGTTATTGATATTTCTCCCAGCAATCTTGATTCCAGCTTGTGCTTCTTCCAGCCCAGCGTTTCTCATACTGTACTCTGCATATAATGTAAATAAACAGGGTGGCAACATACAGCCTTGATGTACTCCTTTTCCTATTTGGAACCAGTCTGTTGTTCCATGTCCAGTTCTGACTGTTACTTCCTGACCTACATACAGGTTTCTCCAGAGGCAGGTCAGGTGATCTGGTATTCCCATCTCTTTCAGAGTTTTCCACAGTTTGTGGTGATCCACACAGTCAAAGGTTTTGGCATATTCAATAATGCAGAAATAGATGTTTTTCTGAAACTCTCTTGCTTTTTCGATGATCTAGCTGATATTGGCAAGATGATCTCTGGTTCCTCTGCCTTTTCTAAAACCAGCTTGAACATCTGGAAGCTCACAGTTTATGTATTTTTAAGCCTGGCTTGGAGAATTTTGAGTATTACTTTACTAGTGTGTGAGATGAGTACAATTGTGCGGTAGTTTGAGCATTCTTTGGCATTGCCCTTCTTTGGGATTGGAATGAAAACTGTCCTTTTCCAGTCCTGTGGCCACTGCTGTTTTCCAAATTTACTGGAAAATTGAGTGCAGCACTTTCACAATGTCATCTTTTAGGATTTGAAATAGCTCAACTGGAGTTCCATCACTTCCAGTAGCTTTGTTCATAGTGATGCTTCCTAAGGCCCACTTGACCTCACATTCCAGGATGTCTGGTTCTAGGTGAGTGATCATGATTATCTGGGTCATGAAGATCTTTTCTGTACAGCTCTTCTGTGTATTCTTGCCACCTCTTCTTAATATCTTCTGCTTCTGTCAGGTCCATACCATTTCTGTCCTTTATTGAGCCCATTTTTGCATGAAATTTTCCCTTAGTATCTGATTTTCTTGAAGAGATCTCTAGGCTCTAGTCTTTCCCATTCTATTGTTTTCCTCTGTTTCTTTGCACTGATCACTGAGGAAGGCTTTCTTATCTCTCCTTGCTATTCTTTTGAACTCTACATTCAGATGGTTATGTCTTTCCTTTCCTCCTTTGCTTTTGGCTTCTCTTTGTAGCTGTTTGTAAGCCCTCCTCAGACAGCCAGTTTGATTTTTTGCATTTCTTTTTCTTGGGGATGGTCTTGATCACTTCTTCCTGTACAATGTCAGGAATCTCTCTCCATAGTTCACCAAGCACTCTGTCTATCAGATCTCATCAGTTAAATCTGTTTCTCACTTCCACTGTATAATTGTTAGGTATTTGATTTAAGTCATACTTGAATGGTCTAGTGGTTTTCCCTACTTTCTACAATTTAAGTCTGAATTTGGAAAAAAGGAATTCATGGTCTGAGCCACAGTCGGCTCCTGATCTTGTTTTAGCTGACTGTATAGAGCTTCTCCATCTTTGGCTGCAAAGAATATATAATCAACCTGATTTTGGTGTTGACCATCTAGTGATGTCCATGTGTAGAGTCTTCCCTTGCATTGTTGGAATAGGGTATCTGCTATGACTGGTGCATTCTCTTGGCAGAACTCTGTTATATGCCCATTCATCTCTAAACTGTTGTTCCTGCTGAGAGACTGAGCAGCACCTGACAGGATTGATTCTGTAGAACTTTATTTTAGACAGTTGAGGAAATCATGCAAGTTTTAATACAGATTCGGCAACCCACTCCAGTATTCTTGCCTGGAGAATTCCATGGACTGAGGAGCCTGGCTGGCTAGAGTCCAGAGTGTTGCAAAGAGTCGACATGACTGAGGGACTCAAACACACACACACATGCTCAGGTTGAAAGTTACTTGATAAGGAGCTTCATAATTTTTCCCCTTGGAATTCTTGCTTAAACCCTGCAAATAGCATCTTTTGCTTTGTTTAGTTGAACCTCTTTTATGGTTGTATATTTTTAGTATCAAATTTATAACTAAAAGGCACTGTGGGTCCTATCTGCATTTACTACCAGATCAACATGACCTGTAGGAAAAAACAGAATAGATTTAACCTTCCAAAATCTCTTTGTTTCTGGTTACATCATGACATTTTATTCTTTTCCCTTTTTAATTTTACTTGACTCCAGAATGTAAATTTGCTAAAAAGCCTTTAATTTATAAAACAATTTTATCTGAAGTTTTATGTATCACAAGAGACTATTGTTCATATTGAATCAACACACAAACCTTTACATCAAAGTGGCACTGATAAAAGAATTTCTAGAAAAATTCTCAGAAAGGGTAGTTTTTAAAAACTATGGCTGAAAATGAAATATTATTTCCCTGCCCTAGAAATAGAGCTGAGTACCACCACAGCCCAATTCTTCAGTGCATTTTCAAAGTCTCTTATGTGGAACATTAAAATTATCTGTTATACGTCTTCTGGCTAGCATATGTTCACTGATAATAGTAGTTTTCAGGTTTTTGGTGATGTATTATATTCTGGGAAAAGTGTGTTAAACATTTTTGATGTGTTAATTTTACTGACTTACAATAATATTGTAGATATCCTGTCATTATTATAATGATGATAATGATTATATTATTCTTTAATAAATGAAGCTTAGCATATGGTCCAGGGTAACACAGCTAAAGAAAGAGACACTCTGGGACAACTCCATATTTCTTCCCAAAGAAGACTGAAATAATGCTACACTGGATATATATATATATATATATATATATAAAATACTATTTTTATCTGAGTCCTGGAATATACACACAATTTTCTTAACTCTGTTATTTTTTGAACTGTAAGAAAGGGTGTGATCTAATGAAAAGAGCTTAGGAAAAATACCCAGTTCTGCTATTTAATAATTGTCCCACGTTTGGAAAATGATTTAACTTCT
>SJYC01078110.1:0-18050 GCA_006408675.1 Madoqua kirkii | reverse complement strand
AGCCCCCCCAAAATAAAGTCTGACAATGTTTCCACTGTTTCCCCATCTATTTCCCATAAAGTGATGGGACCGGATGCCATGATCTTCATTTTCTGAATGTTGAGCTTTAAGCCAACTTTTTCACTCTCCTCTTTCACTTTCATCAAGAGGCTATTTAGTTCTTCACTTTCTGCCATAAGGGTGGTGTCATCTGCATATCTGAGGTTATTGATATTTCTCCCAGCAATCTTGATTCCAGCTTGTGCTTCTTCCAGCCCAGCGTTTCTCATACTGTACTCTGCATATAATGTAAATAAACAGGGTGGCAACATACAGCCTTGATGTACTCCTTTTCCTATTTGGAACCAGTCTGTTGTTCCATGTCCAGTTCTGACTGTTACTTCCTGACCTACATACAGGTTTCTCCAGAGGCAGGTCAGGTGATCTGGTATTCCCATCTCTTTCAGAGTTTTCCACAGTTTGTGGTGATCCACACAGTCAAAGGTTTTGGCATATTCAATAATGCAGAAATAGATGTTTTTCTGAAACTCTCTTGCTTTTTCGATGATCTAGCTGATATTGGCAAGATGATCTCTGGTTCCTCTGCCTTTTCTAAAACCAGCTTGAACATCTGGAAGCTCACAGTTTATGTATTTTTAAGCCTGGCTTGGAGAATTTTGAGTATTACTTTACTAGTGTGTGAGATGAGTACAATTGTGCGGTAGTTTGAGCATTCTTTGGCATTGCCCTTCTTTGGGATTGGAATGAAAACTGTCCTTTTCCAGTCCTGTGGCCACTGCTGTTTTCCAAATTTACTGGAAAATTGAGTGCAGCACTTTCACAATGTCATCTTTTAGGATTTGAAATAGCTCAACTGGAGTTCCATCACTTCCAGTAGCTTTGTTCATAGTGATGCTTCCTAAGGCCCACTTGACCTCACATTCCAGGATGTCTGGTTCTAGGTGAGTGATCATGATTATCTGGGTCATGAAGATCTTTTCTGTACAGCTCTTCTGTGTATTCTTGCCACCTCTTCTTAATATCTTCTGCTTCTGTCAGGTCCATACCATTTCTGTCCTTTATTGAGCCCATTTTTGCATGAAATTTTCCCTTAGTATCTGATTTTCTTGAAGAGATCTCTAGGCTCTAGTCTTTCCCATTCTATTGTTTTCCTCTGTTTCTTTGCACTGATCACTGAGGAAGGCTTTCTTATCTCTCCTTGCTATTCTTTTGAACTCTACATTCAGATGGTTATGTCTTTCCTTTCCTCCTTTGCTTTTGGCTTCTCTTTGTAGCTGTTTGTAAGCCCTCCTCAGACAGCCAGTTTGATTTTTTGCATTTCTTTTTCTTGGGGATGGTCTTGATCACTTCTTCCTGTACAATGTCAGGAATCTCTCTCCATAGTTCACCAAGCACTCTGTCTATCAGATCTCATCAGTTAAATCTGTTTCTCACTTCCACTATATAATTGTTAGGTATTTGATTTAAGTCATACTTGAATGGTCTAGTGGTTTTCCCTACTTTCTACAATTTAAGTCTGAATTTGGAAAAAAGGAATTCATGGTCTGAGCCACAGTCGGCTCCTGATCTTGTTTTAGCTGACTGTATAGAGCTTCTCCATCTTTGGCTGCAAAGAATATATAATCAACCTGATTTTGGTGTTGACCATCTAGTGATGTCCATGTGTAGAGTCTTCCCTTGCATTGTTGGAATAGGGTATCTGCTATGACTGGTGCATTCTCTTGGCAGAACTCTGTTATATGCCCATTCATCTCTGAACTGTTGTTCCTGCTGAGAGACTGAGCAGCACCTGACAGGATTGATTCTGTAGAACTTTATTTTAGACAGTTGAGGAAATCATGCAAGTTTTAATACAGATTCGGCAACCCACTCCAGTATTCTTGCCTGGAGAATTCCATGGACTGAGGAGCCTGGCTGGCTAGAGTCCAGAGTGTTGCAAAGAGTCGACATGACTGAGGGACTCAAACACACACACACATGCTCAGGTTGAAAGTTACTTGATAAGGAGCTTCATAATTTTTCCCCTTGGAATTCTTGCTTAAACCCTGCAAATAGCATCTTTTGCTTTGTTTAGTTGAACCTCTTTTATGGTTGTATATTTTTAGTATCAAATTTATAACTAAAAGGCACTGTGGGTCCTATCTGCATTTACTACCAGATCAACATGACCTGTAGGAAAAATACAGAATAGATTTAACCTTCCAAAATCTCTTTGTTTCTGGTTACATCATGACATTTTATTCTTTTCCCTTTTTAATTTTACTTGACTCCAGAATGTAAATTTGCTAAAAAGCCTTTAATTTATAAAACAATTTTATCTGAAGTTTTATGTATCACAAGAGACTATTGTTCATATTGAATCAACACACAAACCTTTACATCAAAGTGGCACTGATAAAAGAATTTCTAGAAAAATTCTCAGAAAGGGTAGTTTTTAAAAACTATGGCTGAAAATGAAATATTATTTCCCTGCCCTAGAAATAGAGCTGAGTACCACCACAGCCCAATTCTTCAGTGCATTTTCAAAGTCTCTTATGTGGAACATTAAAATTATCTGTTATACGTCTTCTGGCTAGCATATGTTCACTGATAATAGTAGTTTTCAGGTTTTTGGTGATGTATTATATTCTGGGAAAAGTGTGTTAAACATTTTTGATGTGTTAATTTAACTGACTTACAATAATATTGTAGATATCCTGTCATTATTATAATGATGATAATGATTATATTATTCTTTAATAAATGAAGCTTAGCATATGGTCCAGGGTAACACAGCTAAAGAAAGAGACACTCTGGGACAACTCCATATTTCTTCCCAAAGAAGACTGAAATAATGCTACACTGGATATATATATATATATATATATATATAAAATACTATTTTTATCTGAGTCCTGGAATATACACACAATTTTCTTAACTCTGTTATTTTTTGAACTGTAAGAAAGGGTGTGATCTAATGAAAAGAGCTTAGGAAAAATACCCAGTTCTGCTATTTAATAATTGTCCCACGTTTGGAAAATGATTTAACTTCTGTGAGCCTGTTTGCTCTTCTGCAAAATGGGTTTTAGTAATATTTACCCCAAATTGTTTCTGTAAGTGCTAAATTAAATAATGTATACAAGTGTCTAGCAGGGTCTTGATAAGTGTCATTATAGTTGGATGTATAAAAAAGCTTTTCCTACAAGTATTCAAGGTGAATTGGAAGAATTTATGAGGAATGAATATTTCTTAATCATTTGACACTTGAAACCATCAAGAGATGGGATTTGAAAAAAAAGGTTGAAAAAAAATAGTGTGATACGGAAGCACACACAAGGCAGGTGCCAGAGGAGACAAAGAAATAGGGCCAGCATGGCAGAGTGAGGAGGCAGCAGATACACAAGCTGTTCAGATAAAGTCTAAATTTCTAGTCAGTCCCCCAAAGATAGGAAAGTTATAGGAAGCACCTCCTGACTTTATACTCTTTCCTTTGTTAACATCTCTTGTTTTTATTATCAGAAAAAAATTAGCTTAACAAACAGTTATTAAATGACCCACAAAGACCATGCATGGTGATAAAATGGACTAGAAGTTTATAGTCTGAAGATGTCAGAAATAATCTCTGGATGTTATTTTAAATCTTTGAAAATTAAAACCAAAGTAGTCTTTGAAATTTTCTAACCCACCATTTTCCAAACTGTGTGTTTTATTTTGTAATTTTCCCTGAAACTGAGCCTGAGACAAAAATACAAAACTAAGCGTTTAATGTGGGAAGTGGAAGATAATGGTGGCAAGGGATCAAGAAGTAAAAAAAAGAAGGGAGGAGAGAGTTAAGATGCATTGGAGTTTAATCATCCTAGGCAATGGCACCCACTCCAGTACTCTTGCCTGGAAAATCCCGTGGGCGGAGGAGCCTGGTAGGCTGCAGTACATGGGGTCGCAAAGAGTCGGACACGACTCAGCGACTTCACTTTCACTTTTCACTTTCATGCATTGGAGAAGGCAATGGCAACCCACTCCAGTGTTCTTACCTAAAGAATCATAGGGATGGGGGAGCCTGGTGGGCTGCCGTCTATGGGGTCGGACAGGGTCAGACACAACTGAAGCGACTTAGCAGCAGCCGAGGAACTTTTGGTTGACGTTGTAAAATTTCTCCTGGATATTGGCTGAGGCTGGTTCCAGAGATTTCAGTTCCATGATATTCATGTCTTCCAACATAAGTAAGAAAATGGTATTCTGGCAGAAAGCTGCATAGCAAAGAAGTATAGTTAATAGGATTCAGATGGTTAATAGACTTGCATAGATACACCTGGATGAGAAGACTTGGATAGACTAACATTATGATCTGTAAACATGAGTTACATAGATGTTAGTTTATAAAGAATATTTAATGGTCAAAAACTTTTGGGGAAGAATCTGGATTGTGCTCCAAGACTTCTCCTATCATCCTTGATTGTGTAGCTTCAGCATAGTGATATGATGGAACTGGTTTTTATTAGTTGGTAAAAGCTGATTGTTAAATATTCTTTGAGTCAGTTACTAAACTATTGATGGCTTGAAACTGGATATTTTGGGAATATTGACACCACAAAAAAATTGGCAAATGTCATAAATCAACCTTCAACCACACCCAGAACTTGTTAGTCAACATATCACCAAAATCGTGCCAGTTTTCTCAAACTGTTTAGACCATCAGTTCTTAAATTAATGGAACATTGTGTGGGATCATTGTATTGTGTGGAATTCACTGCCCAAATTCAATTGTTCCTTTTTACAAATGAAGAATATGTTGATAGTGATTTGTTCATTAAAATAAAAATTTTCATTGTACATAAAAAAGATGAATCATTGTGGACAGAAAGTATGTGGTCAGCAGATTTTATTTGACAATGTCCTGTTGACAATGTCCTTACACTTAAAAATTCAATTTAAATTAGCAAGCAGTTTTTATTTCTTTAGATATGTTTTCTGAAATGAGATGTGGAATAGAGAAGAAGTTGCCCCAGACAAACTATTAAAAAGGCTTAGTCCTTTCCTCAGAAGGGTCTCTAGTAAGATTAGCTTCTTATACAGTCATCTGTAGAATCACAAATTAGTTTTTTCAAGGCTAGGTGTTGACTTAACAGAAAAAAAATATATAAAAGTTGAACAGAGATATTTCATTAATAATTTTATTAAACATATTAGATTTAAAAAGAGTGACTTAACATAATCCAAAAGGAAAAGAGAGGTGATCTGGATACCACACACCTAGTCACTCCTTGGTTATAGCTCTTTTGGGGATGACAGAGCGTGGTAGTTATAGTGTTTACCCTGAAAAATGGAGCTGTCAGAAGAGAAATAAAAGCATTTTCATTAAATAGAATCCAAATCAGTCCTTGTTTTGAAATGTGATTTTATAGGAAGTTTACATTTTACAGTGTCAGCTTGGCAGATTAGTTGTGAAACAGAACTTAAGATACTAGCAAGAGAAATGAAGGCTAAAATGTCTATTTTGAAGTTCTTAGCTTATTAAGCACTTTCACGTATATAATCACCACCAATTGTAAATTCAGAAGTTAACTATGGAAAGGGATGATATAGGCACCCATGCCAAGTCCTGAAACCCAACTAGTTCAAGTAATTGGGGCGGGAGGGGGGCGGTTGCACAGTATAAATTCTAATACTGTTTAGTGCATGCCTCTGTGAAGGTCACTAACATGTTATCTTGTATTTATTAAGCTTCTGAGTAGATTTGCAGTGTATTTGGTTCTAAAGGTTGGCAAATTCCAATACTCACATAACCTTTCCTGTAGATATTATCTGATAAAATAAGGCTTAGAAAATTTAATTCTTCCTCTGCCAATCTGTGGAATGGAAGAAACAAAGTTTCAAACCCAACTTCCAACTCCAAAAGTCTTTGCATGCCAGACTAAAAAAAAATATAATACCTTGATTTAAAGTTTTTATATAGAATTACTCTATTGTACACATTGTAGGAATAAACCTATCTGTAATGTAAAATTTAACTGTGTTTTCTATATAGATGTCCTCTGCCACTCAACAGGAAGTTGAATATCTACAATATTTAATCTATAATACATTGCCACATGTAATAAATCTTGAGTATTAGCTCTAAAATTAAGAAAGTCCATGTATGTGTGTTTCAGTTATGTTAATAGCTGTAATATGTCATACTCTATATTTGAGTCCCTATATTTGAAAAATATGCTGAGAAATACCTACACAAAAAGAGATAGCTTTACATGGGATCCTTCTTCCTATTAAAAAAAAAAGCATCTTTACAATCAAAATTTGGAAAAAAAATCATGGAAGTTGAAAAATATGAGAGTACAGAACCAGGTCTGTATAGAAATTTCCATCAATAAAATTAAAGAAACAAAATGAACCCTGACATACTGAGTTATAGAAATGACCACTGAAGAAACTTCCCATGGGCTCAAGAACTAAAAGGTGACTGTACAAAGTAATTTAGAATTACTCTGGCTTAAATTAAAGATGAGAAATTGTTCTAATGATGTCCAGTCCTTTGATTTTGGCAACTCGGTAAAATCAGTCCTTTGGAAAGAGGAAATACAAATCCTTAATATACTACTTGGTCATTAGCAAGTTTGCAGATTGAGAAAGGACAGCATGGTTTAGCTGGCAAAACAAGTTCGATATGAAAGAGAGCTAGCTGTGTTTCCATTTGAGCTCTATTATTTATTAAATGTGTTATGTAAAGGTGGTATCAAATAATTTTTTAACAAGATGTGGAGTAAAACCAAACCAACATATGAATACATTTAAAAATGTGAATTCTCTTGGAATTTTACAAATCTCTAGTGCTGCTGCTGCTGCTAACTCACTTCAGTCATGTCCAACTCTGTGCGACCCCATAGATGGCAGCCCGCCAGGCTCCCCCGTCCCTGGGATTCTCCAGGCAAGAACACTGGAGTGGGCTGCTATTTCCTTCTCCAATACAAATCTCAGGCTCATTCAGACATGGAGTCAGAAGGGGATAATCTTAATTTACAGAATTACTAAGGAAGCAAACTAACAATTGGTTGACATGTCACACAGGTGATGATTGAGCTGATTTTCTTTTCTAACTGTGCACTCTTTAAGCATCTCACCTGAACCCACCACCTCAAATTCCAAGGGCACATTTTCTTCCTTCACCATTTTCCATTAATTTGTGAATATTTTAGGTGTTTAGAAGAAATAGACTACATAAGACTAAGACAGGCCATTCTTAAGGTAGCTAGGAAATGAACGAAGGGAGGAACATGTGAGAATTAACATTCTTAAATTGAGTGTTTTAAATACTGTTTTCTTTACTTTGCTCTGTGAGAAGGGAAAAAAGAGAGATTTTTAAAATTTTCCTTGTGTGTGTCTTTGTCTATGTGTATGTGTACATGTGAGTTCATAACGGTGAAGCAATGGGATTTGCTTAAGTGTTCTCTATATAAAAATGAATTATAATAATATAAGAATGTAAATAAGAACTTGACTCACTATTTTTAAATATTAAATTTTTCTTTTAATATTTTTGCCATGAGTAAAAGTGGCTATTAAATGCTGCAAAAGCACAGAGGAGTTCATACAACTGCTTTTCCTTACTAAAGTACTGAGTGCCAGGATTCTTTTGGTTTTTGTTTAGTTGCTAAGTGGAGTCACTTTTATGACCCCATGGACTATAGTCCACCAGGCCCCTCTGTCCATGGGATTTCTCAAGCAAGAATAAAGGAATGGGTTGCCATTTCCTTCCTTCTCCAGGGGGCTCTTCCCAGCCCAGGGATTGAACTTGTGTCTCCTGTATTGGCTGAGCCTGTGTCTCCTGTATTACTGCTGAGCCACCAGGGAAGGAACTATTTATAACTGCAGAGGTACAGTTAAGTTTACAAGCAGTTGTGCCCTGGGTCATTGATAGTCTTAATTTTTTTGTATTTTGTTTTGCTTATTATGAAGTTACTGGTATCCATTTGGTTTGTAGATTTCAGAATTCATACCTATGTTTGTAAACTTCCGGAAGTCAAAGGAGAAAAATCAATCATCACACATATATATACATAACACAGATCAGTTTTATTTATAGGTTTATCTAAATTTCTCACTCAAGTTGTAGTTGGCATATTTGTAGAGCCATAAAAAATTGCCAGTCTTATAAAATATTTTAAAAAGCACTTTAAAATGCATAAGGTTCAACCAAAAGAGCCAAAATAGACACCGTTGTTCTAAATGTACATGAAGATATTAACCATTCTTCCTGGATAGCATTCCATAAAACCTGGTCAGCATTCCATAAAACCTGGTCAACATGCTTTGAAATTTTTTAAGCTATTTCATTTAATCATAAAACTAGTATTCCTTCATTTTGTTCAATAAATATTATTCAATATCTATCATGTGCCAGAATTAGGAAATACTATTTAACAAAATAGCCAATATACCTGGTTTCATTCTAGTGGATGAAAGAGGAGAGTGAAAAAGTTGGCTTAAAGCTCAACATTCAGAAAACGAAGATCATGGCATCTGGTCCCATCACTTCATGGCAAATAGAGGGGGAAACAGTGGGAACAGTGGCTGACTTTATTTTTCTGGGCTCCAAAATCACTGCAGATGGTGATTGCAGCCATGAAATTAAAAGACACTTACTCCTTGGAAGGAAAGTTATGACCAACCTAGACAGCATAAAAAAGGCAGAGACATCACTTTGTCAACAAAGGTCCATCTGGTCAAGGCTATGGTTTTTCCTGTGGTCATGTATGGATGTGAGAGTTGGACTATAAAGAAAGCTGAGTGCTAAAAAATTGATGCTTTTGAACTGTGGTGTTGGAAAAGACTCTTAAGAGTCCCTTGGACTGCAAGGAGATCCAACCAGTCCATCCTAAAGGAGATTAGTCCTGGGTGTTCATTGGAGGGACTGATGTTGAAGCTGAAACTCCAATACTTTGGCCACCTGAAATGAAGAACTGATTCATTAGAAAAGACCCTGATGCTGGGAAAGACTGAGGGCAGGAGGAGAAAGGAGTAACAGAGGATGAGATGGTTGGATGGCATCACTGACTCAATAGACATGGGTTTGGGTGCACTCTGGGAGTTGGTGATGGACAAGGAAGCCTGGTATGCTGCAATTCATGGGGTCACAAAGAGTCAGACACGACTGAGTGACTGAAATGAACTTGACTGAGATAAAAAATTATAAAATAAAAAGTAGTAAGGGCAAGAATAAAGCAGGGATGAAGACTGGGAGAGAGTGGGATTGCAGTTAAAAGTGATGACCTTGGAAGGTCACAAGGAAAAAAATCTAAGGGAAGTGAAGGGCATACCATGTGAATGTCCGTAGAAAAACAGTAGCCATTACACTCTGCAGGTCAGCGTAGGAGGCCATGGGCTGCCCTGATTTGCCACTCAACTAGATGCTGTGGGTCTCACAGCTCCTACTGAGTCCCGAACCAGAATCTCCATGGCAGACAATTCCAGCCTCTGATGATCCCGTTCATTGTTGAAGTCAGAGACAGTGAGAAATAAACAAGGGTCTCCGTTTGTCCACATGTGTTCCAGTTGTTTTTGTAGGTCTTGGTTTGTTCTTGAGAGTTCTACTTTTCCTTGCACACTTTCTTTCTCTTCTTGCATTTGTACTGACTGCCAGCCCTTGGTATCCTTCGAGGATTTTAGGCTCACTTCAGATTCAGAGGCGATAGCCTTCCATAGTCTACCTTCCACTCCATGTTTTTAAAAGTTTGATGCCTAAAATAACATCTGTGTTCCATATCAATAGTACTTGTTTTCCTTCTTTGAATGCTAGTTAAGGCTCTAATCAACTTTTAGTACGTAATAGGCCTCTCAGCTGTAGCATATCCACCTCTCACTTCCTGATTCCTGCTAGAACAGAGTTGTTTCCTTCACAGTCCTACCCAACACAGTTAATATCAGCTTAATCCTACTCTGTTGTTGATCCAAAAATCACAGAGCCATTTTTGATGTTTCTCTTTTATATATATACCCCATAGTATGTTATTCTGGAAATCTATTTGGTCTACCTTATCAATATATTCAGTATGCAGCCTTTTGTTTTCCCCTGTATGGCACTCTACTGGGGCCCAAACCACCATCATATCCTTCAAGGATTAGGTAAAATCACTGACAGGGAGTGAGTGTAGATAAAAAGATCAGCGATCCAAGAGGTACTTCAAGCTTTTAAGATCTGGCAATGCAGCGATTTGCCAATGAAACTGAGAAAGAAGAGCGAGAACCATAGGAAGAAATTCAAATGAGTATAAGAACCTGAAAAACCACACAAAACCAATCAACAAAGAAAAAGGTGATTCAAGGGGAAAAAAGCTATCTATCATTTGCTATCATATCTATCATTTATTTCTCCCCACGACTTATGAGTTACTTCATTAGGAAAGTGGGCTACAGTGTTTCATCAGAGTTGCTTATCAACCTATACTAATGTATGGCAGACCTGCCCTTATACATTTATTTAGTGTTAGAAACTTATTGGAAACTTTTATTAGAATGGATTATAAGATGTTTGATGTAAAAATCAAGTATTATATAGTGAACACTTCTCTCCACATTTCTGGCTATTTCGCTGATGTTGACTATCACCTTGAACTTATTTATTGAGTCCACAGGTCAGTGGCAAAGCTTGCTAAGAATTAAGGAAAAAATAATGCCTGTCTTGAAAAAGCCATATTCAGTTTCTCTTCTGCTCATGAGCTCATTGTGTTCTGATAAAGACAAACTCCAGCAGCTCAAGCCATATGAAATATCAGTTGCCATTTGCCAGTTGCTCTTACACATAATGAGCTGATTCCAGAGAGTGAGCTATTATTTCCAGCTCCCCAGATGAGTCACTTAACCTCTTTTTACCCTTTAAAGATAGGAATACATTTTTCCTTGGCAGATCTCATGAGGCTAAGGTAAATATTGGTGATATAACAGTTGCAAGGTCACTTGAATGTCACACAAGAAAAGGTAAAATTAAATTTTTCCTGTGAATTTTCATGGATTAGGGATGAAGGTAATCTTTTTCAGACTGCTAATAGAACCAATAAATTATTTTTTGCCAAAGCAAAGGAATAAGGATTGAGGTATTCATTCTCAGAGAAATATCTTCTGAATAGGTGATGCTTTCATTAAGCACGTGCATATCTTAAAGAGGTACACGAAGTTGCTATATACCACAGGGGTCGTACTCTATGGTAACCTAGAGGGATAGGATGTCGGGAGGGAAGGGAAGCTCAAGAGAGAGGTGATGTATGTATAATTGTGGCTGATTTGAGTTGTTGCACGGCAGAAACCAACACAACACTGTAAAGCTGTTTTCTTCCAATTTAAAAATAAATGAAAGATTACATGAAATTCTGAATTGCAGTAAACCCAAAGATCTAGATTTTGGAAAACAGCTGTCATCCTTTTGTTGTGATTTGTCATACAAATTGGGCTTCTCTGATAGCTCAGTTAGTAAAGAATCCACCTGCAATGCAGAAGACCCCAGTTCGTGATTCCTGGCTCAGGAAGATCTGTTGGAGAAAGGATAGACTACCCACTCCAGGATTCTTGGGCTTCCCTTGTGGCTCAGCTGGTAAAGAATCTGCCTGCAATGTGGGAGACCTGGGTTTAATCCCTGGGTTGGGAAGATCTCCTGGAGAAGGGAAAGGTTTATACCATGCTACCCGGGAAATATGCCTAGGAGTCATTCTAGACCTTCTCTTCTCCCCTCACCATTTTCAGTCCCTCTCCACACCTTATCTACCCTTTCTCCTCTGCATCTTGCTAATCACCTGTTGCCGCATTGATGCTGTCTTATTTAAAACTGACTAGGAAGGCAATGGCACCCCACTCCAGTACTCTTGCCTGGAGAATCCCATGGGTGGAGAAGCCTGGTAGGCTACAGTCCATGGGGTTGCAAAGAGTCGGACACGACTGAACGACTTCACTTTCACTTTTCACTTTGATGCATTGGAGAAGGAAATGGCAACCCACTCCAGTGTTCTTGCCTGGAGAATCCCAGGGATTGGGGAGTCCAGAGGGCTGCCATCTATGGGGTCGCACAGAGTCGGACACGACTGAAGTGACTTAGCAGCAGCAGCAGTCTTTCACATTGGCTAATGTGTTCATCTCCCATATGATCTCCTGGCCTATAGTCTTACATTTCTTTATTCCATCCTCAATACACATAGCACAGGCACCCTTCCTTGCCTGGTTCCTATTTCTTTTACCCAGTGCTATGCCTGTCACTCCAGAAACAGAGCTTTTGCTCCAAGCATGCTGAATTACTCAGTGCTACTTCACTTGTCTGACTGTTGAATAGTTGTTAACTGAGACACTTCTTCCTTCAATACCAAAGTATAGTAGACAGAAGCAAAGGTTTTGGCTTGTATTCAAATCCATTTTCCTACTATGTGACCTGTGGCAGAGTTCTGAACTTTTCTGTGGCTTTACAGTGTGTCTTTCACTTATAAAGTTGAGATAATAATAGCACCTACCCCAGTGGTTGTTGTGAGGATTACGTGAAATAATCTTTGTAAAGCACTTCAGTGTTCAGCACATAGCAAGCAATTGGTAACACTATTATTATATTTTGCCAAATTTCAGTTTATACATCATGTGAATCAAAATTTGCTTATTTCTTTTCTGTGAAACATTTCAAACATCTGTATTCCCCTAACTTCAGGAGAATAAATTACTCTCTGTTTCGCCATAATCTACACTATAGCTAATACTAATGATTGAAATTGTTTGTTTATGTATCTGCCAGTTCATTGGATGGTGTAAGTATTCATTTATTCAACCTTGTTTCTTGGTCTGGAGCTTCATGTATAAGGGGTAATTCATAGACATATATTTAAGGAATGAATGACATGTAAAATCAAGTGATTTCTGTCATAAAAAACCTAGAGAGAGGAGAGGAACCTCTTCTTTATGCCTGGAGAATATATATGTAGTCCTCATACATACATACATACATACATACATACATACATACATATGTGGAAAAAATGGGCTTTTTCTGATGCATATGGATATTCCCTTTTCTTGTATTAATTTTTCTGATATTATTTTCAGATAATTTTTCAGAAATAATTAATGTTTCTGATATTAATTTCCTCTTGAGAACAACTCTTTTCCTTTTAGTTTATCTTTGGAGAAACTCCTCCTTTTCTTTCAAATTAATTCATTAACCTACAGAGCTAAAATGGTTTGTTCAGCTCATAACCCCATGTAACTTATGGTAATTGCAGCTTAGCATGCTCAAGAAGAAAGATTTAGACTCTAGTATATTGAGAATTTCTCAGTATTATTCAGGAATCAATATGAGAGCAAAATCAATCGTTTTTTTAAAGCTGCATTTCTTGAACTGTATTGATTTCTTAGTTTGAGAGTAGGGGACAGAATCTGTTATTTAAACATGTATTTTTAAAATGGAAAATGTATTCAAGTCCCTATAATTAAACCGCTCACACAGTTTTTTGCAAATGACATATCAATGGGTCTATAACATTATTTCTATAATTTAATTACAAAATGCTATTGGTGAAAGTGAAGTCGCTCAGTCGTGTCCGACTCTTTGTGACCCCGTGGACTATAGACTACCAGGCTCCTCCATCCATGGGATTCTCCAGGCAAGAATACTGGAGTGGGTTGCCATTTCATTCTCCAGGGGATCTTCTTGACCCAGGGATCAAACCCAGGTCTCCCGCATTGGAGGCAGGCACTTTAACCTCTGAGCCACCAGGGAATGCTATTATTGCAAACTTAAGTATAAGAATTTTAAATCAATCATTCATCTATTTTTAATTCTTACACTCAGGATTGTTTTTACTCTTTTCTAAAAATATTTTCTATGTAGTTATGTGTTATAACGTCAGATCTTTGGATTCAGATTTGATATTTGGTATATTGGTAAGTAAGAGGAGAAGGAGATGACCGAGGATGAGATGGTTGGATGGCATCCCAGACTCGATGGACATGGGTCTGGGTGAACTCTGGGAGATGGTGATGAACAGAGGGGCCTGGCGTGCTGCAATTCATGGGGTCGCAAAGAGTCGGACACAACCGAGTGACTGAACTGAACTGAATGATACTCCCCTGATGACCATTTTCATTATCTGACTTATATTTTAATTACACTATTTTATTGTAAGCAATAAACATTACCAGTAATAATAATAAACTTAAGAGATTTATCAAAGTGTACTGAGAGAAATATATTTAAAATTTTAAGTCAAATTCTAACTATGCCACTTATACCTTTATAACTAGATATATATATAAGAAGGCATATAATGTATCTAATGTGCAAATGAGGAACAGTCTTAGAGTGGTTAAATAGAGCAATAAAAATTATAGATGAATACATACAGAGTTGAAATCTGAAATCCAAATTTCAAAAGACCTTTTGGTCTTCAAAGCCCCCATACTTTTCAATTAAAATACAGAGATGGAGCATACAAGATTTTGAAGAACAAAGTTGATTCTCCAAAATTGCTGAGGATGCTGTGAGATTCCGTCTTGCTGGAGAAATCCATGAAGTGAGGGATGAATACCTTTTCAAGTCTACAGCACAGCATCCAGGCCTCTGTCCTCAGTACAAAGAATATGTGGCAGTTTTATCCAACCACAGAGTGGAAAAAAAAATCCTTGTTCAAGAAATGGAATTAGCAAATGCATCACAATTTCTTGAACTACTTATTTTCCTCTTCCAAGTAGAGGCCTGTCATACACTGTGTGATATTTTTATGTTATGGACACATCTCCCAAGTCATTTTTCCAAATGTTTAGATAATATGATTTATTAAGAGGTTTTTCTGGTCCCTCCTGGCAGATTACACATGCTTACTGCATTAGTGCTTCAGAAAAATGCCAGGCATGGGCCGCATTATATTCAAATAAAGATATGAAGGCTGTAGGCTAGAAAATTCCCTGAGGACCTTGAGTGGCAGCAACTTAGCTCCTTAAAACAACTTTAGCTCCATTCCTTTAAATTGATTGTCAAAACAGAGTTAGCTGTCAGTGGCAAAAATTTCAAAAATCTTTGCAGACAGATGACAAGATGCATGTGTCTCGCAGGCAGATGATAATCAGGTTCTTTCTGTCAAGAGGTGGAAAACAAAGGTGATTGCATCTTCAGGAAAATTCAGATAGAACAGGTTTTTTTTGTTTTGTTTTGTTTTGTTTTGTTTTTTACTTTTGTGAGAGTGATTAAGCTTATTCAACTAAGTTGAAAAATACTAGATACATTTTATTTGTATGATGATATGAGCTGTGAAGGAAGCCCTTTATTTCTATCCCATAGCCAAAAAATGGGATTTTTGTAATTGGCATAGCACTGGGAGTTCATATATCACATATATTTTTGGCTTTCATAACCACTATCTAATGCACAATCATTATAAAATTTGTCTCTCAACTAATTTGCATTAAACTATTTTTATATGTAAGAGATAAAACATGAGACTTTAAGCATTCTGTTTGTTAAAAAAAATGGGACAGGTTTGCAGAAATTATGTGGAAAATTTAGGAAAAGTTTTACTTTATCATTTATTTGTTCATTCAACAAATATTTACTGTGAGCTGACCATATATCATGATACATGTTAGGCAAGAAACATTCCTTCTGTTTATCCTTATAGCTTCAACTTAAACATCACTTTCACAGAAAGCCTTCTTTGGCCCCGTACTTGGTCTGACAACTGAAATATATTCTCATAAGCCCTTAATACTTAATCATACATTTTGTTGTTATTGTGACATAATGTCCATCTTTCCCAATTGTCTGTAATCTTGCAGCAATTAGGAGCCATAGTGGCTCTGTTAATTACCTTAACTCCAGTGCTCATACAGAAGTTCAGTAAGTTTTAAATATGTTAAAAAGGCAATATGCAAATAATGAAAATGTGGAATAATATTAAATGGAATGCTATTTTGTTAAGAAGGACAGTCGACATACAGGGCAGGCAAAACCTGGGTGTCTGAGAATATAAAAAAAACATGCGAGAGGTAACTCAGATAAGATTTGTTAATTTCTGAGAAGGAAAAGTGAAATGAAAGAAAAGAGTCTGCTCAGTTCAGTTCAGTTCAGTTCAGTCGCTCAGTCATGTCCAGCTCTTTGCGACCCCATGAATCGCAGCACGCCAGGCCTCCCTGTCCATCACCAACTCTCAGAGTTCACTCTGACTCACATCCATCAAGTCAGTGATGCCATCCAGCCATCTCATCCTCTGTCGTCCCCTTCTCCTCCTGCCTACAATCCCTCCCAGCATCAGAGTCTTTTCCAATGAGTCAACTCTTTGCATGAGGTGGCCAAAGTACTGGAGTTTCAGCTTCAGCATCGTTCCTTCCGAAGCACAGCATATTTGGAAAACTACAACTGGAGCAGAGAGATGTGTTGAATACCAGGAAATGATTCCAGATCTGGGAAGGTTATAAGAAGCGGCTTTTGAAGGACTCTTGATTCCACCTAAGGGATTTCCAGTGTTTTATATATTTAGTGTCTATATGTGTGTATACATATACACACATAAAATACTGGAAAACCCTTATAACCTCAAATAAGTAAGTGAGAAAATGGTAGGATTCAATTTTTGTGTGAATAAAACACTCCTAAAAAATAACTACTTCTGTTCTCAAATATCCAAACACTTTTCACCTGGAATACAGATGAAAAGTATTAGTTTAGTTACTTGTATATCTTTATTGACATCTATGCCCAGAAACTCTTATGCATTTATAATAATGTCTGATGTTTCAAACTTTTCTGATGTTTTTGTATTTTATCTAGAGTGCTTTGTTAATTCATCATGAGTTGCTTTTCACATTTTACAGACCATATAACAATTACAGTATATAGTGTGATTCTATTAATCAAATTCTTATCACCTGCCTAGAAGCTACTTTCTTTTCACACAGTCATGAGAGATATTTTTGTTTTTTTCTCACAATGACTTGTGAAGGAATGGTTACTTTTTAGTAAGCAATAGTATAGACATCAGAAAATAAGTACAGTTGCTTCTACAGTAATAATTTTGTTACAAAGTGGTTCTTTTTGTTCCTCTGAAACAGAATGAATTATCAGCAGAAGACATTAAGTATAAAAATGAGAGTGATAATTCCACCTTAATTTAGGTGTTAAATTAAAATTATTCATACATTTATTGAGTGGACAGGAAAGCTTCATGAAGAAGTCATGGCAATTGAGAGTACGAATGGAACTAATTCACTCATTTGACATTTACTGAGTGTTTGATATACACAGGAGAAATACCAGTTTGTACCCTCAAGGAGCCTTCAGCATAGTAAGACGGAGAGGAGAAACCTTTGAAATAAAGTGTGAAATTATAATAAATGAACACACACACAATAGGAGAGAACACTCTGCCTGTGGACTTTAGAGAAAGCTTCATCAGGAGGGTGGCATCAGCTTTGTCCTGGGCATGCATGTTACAATAAGCTACAGGTAATATCCCAATATTACAAGAGTATGGAGTAGAGTTCCTTGTGCTATACAGTAGGACCTTGTTGACTATTTTATATATAATAGTGAGTATATATTAATGTGAAACTCGTATTTATCCCTCTCCCTGCTTTTCCACCATTTGCTATGTCTGTGTGTATGTTTCTGTTTGGTATTAAGTTCATTTGTATCATTGTTGTAAATTCTTCATGTTAAGTGATTTTATATGATATTTGTCTTTGACCTACTTCACTTAGCATGATAATCATTAAATCCTTCTGTGTGGCTACAGATGGCATTATTGCCCTGTTTCATGGCTGAGTAGCATATCAGTGTGTGTATGGACCATGTCTTCTTTATCCAATCCTCTGTCTATGGACATTTGTGTTGCTTCCATATCCTGGCTATTGTAAATAGTGCTTCAGGGAACATTGGGTTGTGTGTATCTTTATGAATTATGATTTTCTTGGGAACATACTGAGGAGTAAGATTGCTACATCATCTGGTTCCTCTGCTGTTTGAGTAACCCCCACCTGGTTTTACACAGTGGCTGTATCAATTCACATTCCCACCAGTGGATTCCCTTTTCTCTACACTCACTCCAGCATTTTTTTTTTTT
>SJYC01078109.1:0-10429 GCA_006408675.1 Madoqua kirkii | reverse complement strand
AATGGACTGGGAGGCCTGGCGTGCTGCAACTCATGGGGTTGCAAAGAGTCAGACATGACGAAGGACTGAACTGAACTGATTCTGACAAGTTTAAGTGCTATCCCCATTTTAATTTTGATTTGCATTCTGCTAATAATTAGCAGTGTTGAGCAGCTTTTCATGGACTTTTTTGGCCTTTCCTTGCAGAGCCTGAAATGAAAGCACAGAAAAGAACATGCCTGAGGCTATGGATAAGTAGAAATATGTGTTAGGCTTAGGAGAGCATAGTGGGTCTTTGTGTGTTAGAAGAAGAGGACAGGATTAATCAATCTTACATGCCAAGTCATTTACTCATGTCCAACCCTTTGTGGCTCTTTGGCCTGTAGCCCACCAGGCTCCTCTGTCCATGGGATTTCTTAGGCAAGGATATTGGCGTGGGTTGCCATTTTCTGACTTAGGGATCAAATCTGTGTCTCTGGTGTGGCAGGCGGATTCTGTACCCACTGAACTATTGGAGAAGCCCTAGGGTCTTAGAAAAGGAATAAGAGATGAAAATAAGAAGGTAGTTTAGAGCCAGAAGTGATGTAAAGCCACCAGAGTTAACATAAGGATGTACAGCATTTGGGTTTTTTCTAAGGAGGGTAATTTCATACTTGTGTGGGAAGTGAACTAGGCAGAAAGGGAACTAGGGGTAAACTTGACTAAAATGAATGTTAGGGAGTTGGCAGTGATGTGATTAGTGAAAAAGAAGATCTGAAAATCATTTCCAAGATGACTTCGGTGACTTGTTGAATGAGATAATATTTGGGGGAAATGGAGGCAAGAATGATTCAGAGACAGCTCAAATAATTGGATTGGAGGTATGTTGTAATCCAAGACCAGAGGACAAATACTAAGATGAGCAAGTTGGAAACATTTACACAAAACAACCTATGTGTTGTGAAAAGCATAGGATAATAAGATCTTAGAAGTTACCTAAAACAACCTCTTTTTCAGATATTATAATTGAATCTATGACAGAGGAATCTTTTGAGGTTCAAAAATCAGTGTTAATTTCAATGGAAGTTTTGAGCTTGGGAAAAAAAATGTGGATAATCAGATTCACACTCCACTTTGTGTCTAATGAATTGATTTGCAAACAAATAGAACTGTAGATGACCCTGAAGTACATTTCAGGCAGTGTTATAGGAATAATGGTTGATACAATTTACTGTTTTATATTTCAGGAAGATACTATCTTAAGACAAAATTTTAGAAAGCAAATATAACATAATACATAGATTGTTTTGTGTAAATGTTTTCTTCTCTTGTGGAGCAGAGGATTATTTACCAATTGTTTAGCAAGTAATTGCTCTCTTGCATTAATTAGCATTGAGATATGAGGCATACATAAATGTACACATTTCCCATCACTAACAAGTGCCAAAAACAGTGAATTTTCAGTAGTTACTAGTAGAATTAATGTGTGCACACAGAAATGAATGATTTAGTCCAGTTCTCCGGATACTATTTGCAGACCATTATCGATAACATCTTGAATTCTAAATGTGCTAAGTTGCTCAGTCATGGCGGGCTGTTTGGGATCCTATGGACTGTGGTCCACCAAGCTTCTTTGTCCTTGGAATTTTCCAGGGAAGAGAGTTCTAAATACTGGCTCCTTATTAATTCATACTATGCCTTGGCTTCCCTGGTGGCTCAGTGGTAAAGAATCCACCTGCCAATGCAGTAGACACAAGAGACACAGGTTTGATCCCTGGGTCAGGAAAACCCCCTGGGGTAGGAAATGGCCACTTGCTCCAGTATTCTTGCCTGAAAAGTTCCATGGACAGAGGAGCCTGTTGGGCTACAGTCCATGGGGTCTCAAAGAGTAGGACCTGACAGCACGCATGAACATGTGCTTTCATTAACTATTTTATTAAGTTTATCACTACTTCAGCTGATATTATGCCACTGTTCTCACACTCTGTTTGATCTTAGATCTTGCTACTAAGCAGGAATAATTTTTGTAAACATGACTGTGATTTTTTTCAGTTGAACCTTCCTGGTTACAGTTTTCTGTTTGCTACTGGCATCTGGGGGAGGAAAAAAAAGAAACTTTCAGCACTACCTTAAAACTCTCCAGACAATTCTCTTATACATAGTTAGTAAAAAAAAAAAAAAGAAAGAAAGAAAGAAAAAACCTCTACGATGAAAATAGCCTATTTTCTGGTTCCTTGAAATGACAGTAATATGAAATTAGTTTTTACAATGATGGAAACTACAGGTGAGTCACAGAGAAGTGTAGCAGACTGCAGACTTTCCAAATGAGTTTCATTCCATGGCACATATTAAAAATAATGACATTATATGACAGCAGTGTCAAGAAAAATATTTGAAATCTTGTGATTTAATTTAATACCATAATATAAATGGTGGAGTCATTACCTTCTGTTTACATCTCGGTTTAACTGTGAATTTGTTATGCATTTATTGACAGATTAATATCTCCCAAGATTTTTTTGGTTTTGTTTTATTGTATTTTCTTTAAATAATTAGGATAAGGTGTAACCTTTGTAGAGTTGTTATGAGGATTAAATACAGAAGCATGGTGTGGATTGCCTCACACAATGTGGAACAGAGCAGATCCTCAGTGGTTATTATTTTTCTCTTGAAAGATTATTTCCTTCACTTTAAAAGTCTGAAGTCAGATTATGATTCTCTTTCTTTCTTTTTTATTGCTATGATCTAGTCATGTTTAAAACTGGCCTACATTGTCCTTCTGTCCAAATTTGAATAAAGCCTAAGAGGCTTTTGTTGCTATTTTTAGCCTTCTGAACAACACACATGACATACATCTGTATACCATTCTTACTTAGGCGTCCTTTCTTATCTCTTTCTGTATGTGTCCTTTTATGGTATTATGGTATTCTTATCATAAGAGTATGTGTGTGCGTATTAGGTGAAAGACCTCTTTCTGATTTGCTTTATTGAAGTATAACTGATATACAAAGAACTGCACATATATATTACAGTTTCACAAGTTTTAATGTATTGAGTTGTCCAAAATATTTGTTCATTTTTTTCTGTAGCATCTTATGAAAAGAGTCAAATGAACATTTTGGCCAACCAGTACACATACAGTCATGTTTATACATCTCTACAATCAAGGTCACAGACAAATTTAACACCTTCCAAAATTTTCATGTGCTCCCTCATCTTTTTTATGGTAGGAACATTTAACATGAGGCTCAGAGGTTAAAGCATCTGCCTCCAATGCGGGAGACCTGGGTTTGATCCCTGGGTCGGGAAGATCCCCTGGAGAAGGAAATGGCAATCCACTCCAGTATTCTTGCCTAGAGAATCCCAGGGACAGAGAAGCCTAGTAGGTTACAGTCCACGGGGTCGCAGAGAGTCAGACACGACTGAGCAACTTTACCTACTTTCTTAGTTCATTTCCCTCATAGCTCAGTTGGTAGAGAATCCACCTGCAATGCAGGAGACCTCAGTTCAATTCCTGGGTTGGGAAGATCCATTGGAGAAGGGATAGGCTACCCATTCCAGTATTTTAGGGCTTCCCTTGTGGCTTAGTTGGTAAAGAATCCACCTACAATGTGGGAGACCTGGGTTCAATTCCTGGGTTGGGAAGATCTCCTGGAGAAGGGAAAGGCTATCCACTCCAGTATTACGGCCTGGAGATTTCCATGGACTATATAGTCCATGGGGTCACAAAGAGTTGGACAGGACTGAGTGACTTTCACTTTCACTATTCTCTTAAGTTTTTAACTGCATTGTAAAACATTGTTGACTATAGAGATTACACTGTACAGGAGATCCACAGAACTAGTTATTCTTGTGTAACTGAAACTTAATGTTCACCCATTGAACAACTTACTTCTCCCTCCCTTCCCCCAGTGCCTGATAGTTGCTGTTCTAGTATCTAATTCTATGAGTTTGATTATTCAGATTCCTCATATAAGTGAAATCATTCATTGTTTGTCATTCTGTTACTGGCTTATTACACTTAGCATGATGCTGTCAAGATACATCCATGTTATTGCAAACTGCAAAATTACCTTCTTTTTAAATCTGAATAATATTTTATTGTATTATATAACAATTTTTCCTTCTCCATTCATTTATCTTTGAAATTTGTATTGATTTATAACTTGTGAATAATGCTAGGATGTACTTGAGAAGGTGGTTTTCTGTTTGAGATCATTATTTTAATTATTTTGGCTATATACCTAGAAGTGAGGTTGCTGGATCATGCAGTAGGTCTACTTTTAATTTTTTTGTGGAACATCCATACTGTTTTTCTTAGTGGCTATGTCATTTTATATCCCTGGTGACAATGTAGAAGAGTTCCAAATTCTTCACATTCTCACCAACAGTTATCTTTTTTAATCCTTTTATCTTTTTTATCCTCACTGATGTGAATTATCTCACTGTGGCTTTGTTTTGCATTTCTCAATAATTTCCTTTTCTGATATTGAGTTGTATGAATCTTTATTATCTTAGTTGTTAATCTCTTGTCAGATATAGTTTGTAATTTCTTTTTTATTCCTTACAGTGCTTTTGCATTCTGTTATTTTCTTTGCTGTGTAGCAGCAACAGTCATGAAAACAGTATGCCTGTCTTTACAGGCATAAAGACAGACATATACACCAGAAGATTGGAGTAGGGAGCCCAGAATTAAAGCTGCATGCATACAATCCATTGATATTTGACAAGAGAGATAAGAATACACAATGGGGGAAAGATAGTATCTTCGACAAATGATGTTAGAGAAACTAGATATCCATAGGCAAAAGAATGAAGGTGGGTCAGTATCTGACACCATACACCAATAAATTCAAAATGGATTAAAGACTAAAGCATAAGATGTGAAACTATAAAACTCCTTGAATAAATCATAGAGGAAAAGCTTCTTGACACTGGTCTTGAAAATTATTTCTTGGAAATCACATCAAAAGTACAGTAAACCAAAGCAAAACAGACACCTGGGACTGTGTCAAAGTGAACGTTGTTTTGGTTTGTTTATTTCCTAAGTGGCACTCATACCAGAGACTCTCTTGACCCATCCCCCATTCTTTGTATTGGTTATTGTTTTCTCAAGACCTTAATATTAGGATAAGGTGTAACCTTTGTAGAGTTGTTATGAGGATTAAATACAGAAGCATGGTGTGGATTGCCTCACACAATGTGGAACAGAGCAGATCCTCAGTGGTTATTATTTTTCTCTTGAAAGATTATTTCCTTCACTTTAAAAGTCTGAAGTCAGATTATGATTCTCTTTCTTTCTTTTTTATTGCTATGATCTAGTCATGTTTAAAACTGGCCTACATTGTCCTTCTGTCCAAATTTGAATAAAGCCTAAGAGGCTTTTGTTGCTATTTTTAGCCTTCTGAACAACACACATGACATACATCTGTATACCATTCTTACTTAGGCGTCCTTTCTTATCTCTTTCTGTATGTGTCCTTTTATGGTATTATGGTATTCTTATCATAAGAGTATGTGTGTGCGTATTAGGTGAAAGACCTCTTTCTGATTTGCTTTATTGAAGTATAACTGATATACAAAGAACTGCACATATATATTACAGTTTCACAAGTTTTAATGTATTGAGTTGTCCAAAATATTTGTTCATTTTTTTCTGTAGCATCTTATGAAAAGAGTCAAATGAACATTTTGGCCAACCAGTACACATACAGTCATGTTTATACATCTCTACAATCAAGGTCACAGACAAATTTAACACCTTCCAAAATTTTCATGTGCTCCCTCATCTTTTTTATGGTAGGAACATTTAACATGAGGCTCAGAGGTTAAAGCATCTGCCTCCAATGCGGGAGACCTGGGTTTGATCCCTGGGTCGGGAAGATCCCCTGGAGAAGGAAATGGCAATCCACTCCAGTATTCTTGCCTAGAGAATCCCAGGGACAGAGAAGCCTAGTAGGTTACAGTCCACGGGGTCGCAGAGAGTCAGACACGACTGAGCAACTTTACCTACTTTCTTAGTTCATTTCCCTCATAGCTCAGTTGGTAGAGAATCCACCTGCAATGCAGGAGACCTCAGTTCAATTCCTGGGTTGGGAAGATCCATTGGAGAAGGGATAGGCTACCCATTCCAGTATTTTAGGGCTTCCCTTGTGGCTTAGTTGGTAAAGAATCCACCTACAATGTGGGAGACCTGGGTTCAATTCCTGGGTTGGGAAGATCTCCTGGAGAAGGGAAAGGCTATCCACTCCAGTATTACGGCCTGGAGATTTCCATGGACTATATAGTCCATGGGGTCACAAAGAGTTGGACAGGACTGAGTGACTTTCACTTTCACTATTCTCTTAAGTTTTTAACTGCATTGTAAAACATTGTTGACTATAGAGATTACACTGTACAGGAGATCCACAGAACTAGTTATTCTTGTGTAACTGAAACTTAATGTTCACCCATTGAACAACTTACTTCTCCCTCCCTTCCCCCAGTGCCTGATAGTTGCTGTTCTAGTATCTAATTCTATGAGTTTGATTATTCAGATTCCTCATATAAGTGAAATCATTCATTGTTTGTCATTCTGTTACTGGCTTATTACACTTAGCATGATGCTGTCAAGATACATCCATGTTATTGCAAACTGCAAAATTACCTTCTTTTTAAATCTGAATAATATTTTATTGTATTATATAACAATTTTTCCTTCTCCATTCATTTATCTTTGAAATTTGTATTGATTTATAACTTGTGAATAATGCTAGGATGTACTTGAGAAGGTGGTTTTCTGTTTGAGATCATTATTTTAATTATTTTGGCTATATACCTAGAAGTGAGGTTGCTGGATCATGCAGTAGGTCTACTTTTAATTTTTTTGTGGAACATCCATACTGTTTTTCTTAGTGGCTATGTCATTTTATATCCCTGGTGACAATGTAGAAGAGTTCCAAATTCTTCACATTCTCACCAACAGTTATCTTTTTTAATCCTTTTATCTTTTTTATCCTCACTGATGTGAATTATCTCACTGTGGCTTTGTTTTGCATTTCTCAATAATTTCCTTTTCTGATATTGAGTTGTATGAATCTTTATTATCTTAGTTGTTAATCTCTTGTCAGATATAGTTTGTAATTTCTTTTTTATTCCTTACAGTGCTTTGCATTCTGTTATTTTCTTTGCTGTGTAGCAGCAACAGTCATGAAAACAGTATGCCTGTCTTTACAGGCATAAAGACAGACATATACACCAGAAGATTGGAGTAGGGAGCCCAGAATTAAAGCTGCATGCATACAATCCATTGATATTTGACAAGAGAGATAAGAATACACAATGGGGGAAAGATAGTATCTTCGACAAATGATGTTAGAGAAACTAGATATCCATAGGCAAAAGAATGAAGGTGGGTCAGTATCTGACACCATACACCAATAAATTCAAAATGGATTAAAGACTAAAGCATAAGATGTGAAACTATAAAACTCCTTGAATAAATCATAGAGGAAAAGCTTCTTGACACTGGTCTTGAAAATTATTTCTTGGAAATCACATCAAAAGTACAGTAAACCAAAGCAAAACAGACACCTGGGACTGTGTCAAAGTGAACGTTGTTTTGGTTTGTTTATTTCCTAAGTGGCACTCATACCAGAGACTCTCTTGACCCATCCCCCATTCTTTGTATTGGTTATTGTTTTCTCAAGACCTTAAGTCTCAGGAAGTGTTTAATATTCCAGTGCTGCCGTCTCTTTACTAATGACTCTGATTCAATGGATGGTACTTTTTGTTATTATCTCAGCATGTCCACCTCTCTGATTCATTATGACCCAGTGATTGTTTTAAATGTAAGAAAGTACTTCTCCATATTTCTGCTTACCCATTTTTTGAGAAATAAATCTGTAAGCATGATTTTAAAAAATAAATCCTATATTTAGGTGAATGGGTTTTACAGTAGTTTTTTTTTTCTTTTTTCCATACATCTCACTCTCTCTTTTCCTCACCCCCTGTCCATAAATCTATACTCTATGTCTGTTTCTCCATTGCTGCCCTTACATAAATTCTTCAGTAACATTTTTCTAGATTCTGTATATATGTGTTAGAATACAATATTTATTTTTCTCTTTCCTCTTTCTGACTTACTTCACTCTGTATAATAGGTTCTAGGTTTATCCACCTCATTAGAACTGACTCAAATGTGTTCCTTTTTATGGCCAAGTAATATTCCATTGTGTATAAATACCATTCTTTACTCATTCACCTGTCAACTGACATCTAGGTTGCTTCCATGTTCTAGCTATCATAAATAGTGCTGCAATGAACAGTGGATACATGTGTCTTTTTCAGTTTTGGTTTCCTCAAGGTATATGCGTAGGAGTGGGATTGCTTGGTCATATGGTCGCAAAGAGTGGGACACGACTGAGTGACTGAACTGAACTGAATGGTGGTTTTACTCCTAGTTTTTTAAGGAATCTCCATACTTTCTTGGCAACCCACTCCAGTACTCTTGTCTGGAAAATCCCATGGGCGGAGGAGTCTGGTAGGCTGCAGTCCATGGGGTCGGAGACACGACTGAGTGACTTCACATTCACTTTTCCCTTTTCACTTTCATGCATTGGAGAAGGAAATGGCAACCCACTCCAATGTTCTTGCCTGGAAAATCCCAGGGACAGGGGAGCCTAGCGGGCTGCTGTCTGTGGGGTCGCACAGAGTCAGACATGACTGAAGTGACTTAGTTAGCAGCAGCAGAATACTGTCTTGATTAGTGGCTGCATCAGTTCACATTCCCACCAACAGTGCAAGAGCATTCCCTTTTCTCAACACCCTATCCAGCATTTATTGTTTGTAGACTTTTTGATGATGGTCATTCTGACTGGTGTGAGGTGATTTCGCATTGTAGTTTTGAATTGCATTCTCTAATAATGACCGATGTTGAACATCTTTTCATGTGTTTGTTAGCCATCTGTATGTCTTTTTTGGAGAAATGTCTGTTTAGGTCTTTTTCCCACTTTTTGATTGGGTTCTTTGTTTTTTTGGTACTGAGTTGTATGAGCTGCTTGTATATTTTGGAAATTAATCCTTTGTCAGTTGTTTCATTTGCTATTATTTTCTCCAATTCTGAGGGTTGTCTTTCAACTTGCTTCTAGTTTGTTTGCTGTTCAAAAGCTTTTAAGTTTACTCAGGTCTGACTTGTTTAATTTTGTTTTTATTTCTGTTACTCTAGGAGGTGGGTCATAGAGGATCTTGCTTTAATTTATGTCATCAAGTATTCTATGTTTTCCTCTAAGAGTTTTGTAATTTCTGCTCTTACATTTAGGTCTTTAATCCATTTTGAGTTTATCTTTGTATATGATGTTAAGGAGTGTTCTAACTTCATTCTTTTATGTGTAGCTATCCAGTTTTCCAAGGACCATTTATTGCAGAGGCTGTCTTTGCCCCATTGTATATTTTTGCCTCCTTTGTCAAAAATAAGGTACCCATAGGTATATGGGTTTATTTCTGGGCTTTCTATTTTGTTCTATTGGTCTATATTTCTGTTCTTGTGCCAGTACCATACTGTCGATGACTGTAGCTTTGTAGTATAATCTGATCTGAAGTCAGGAAGGTTGATTCCTCCAGCTACACTCTTCTTTCTTAAGACTGCTTTGGCTATTTTGGGTCTTTTGGAATTGTGAAAATCTTTGTTCTAGTTCTGTGAAAATGCCATTGATAACTTGGGATCGCATTGAATCTGTGGATTGCATGCCAGTACCATACTGTCGATGACTGTAGCTTTGTAGTATAATCTGATCTGAAGTCAGGAAGGTTGATTCCTCCAGCTACACTCTTCTTTCTTAAGACTGCTTTGGCTATTTTGGGTCTTTTGGAATTGTGAAAATCTTTGTTCTAGTTCTGTGAAAATGCCATTGATAACTTGGGATCGCATTGAATCTGTGGATTGCATTTGGTACTATAGACATTTTCACAATACTGATTCTTCCTACCCAGGAACATGGAATATCTCTCTGTCAGTTTATATCAACTTTGCTTTCTTTCATTAGTGCCTTATAATTTTCTCTGTATAGTTCCTGTTTTTCCTTAGGTAAGTTTATTCCTAGATATTTAATTATTTCTGTTGCAACGATGAATGGTATTGATTCCTTAATTTCTCTTTCTGATTTTTCATTGTTGGTTTATAGGAATGCAAGTGATTTCTGTGTATTTCTTTTTATTCTCTGATTGGTGTAGCTAGGACTTCCAGATCTATGTTGAATAAGAGTGGTAAGTGGACACCCTTGTCTTGTTCCTGGTCTTAGCGGCAATGCTTTCAGTTTATCAACATGAAGAATAATGTTTGCTGTGGGCTCATCATATATGGCTTACAACTTATGTTATAGGTTCCTTCTATGCCCATTTTTTGAACAGTTTTAACCATAAATGCCAAATTCAGCCTTAAATTGAAGAAAGTGGGGAAAACAACTAGACCATTCAGGTATGACCTAAATCAAAT
>SJYC01078106.1:0-15344 GCA_006408675.1 Madoqua kirkii | reverse complement strand
GGAGCATGGTGGGCTACGTCCATGAGGTTGCAAAGAGTCGGAGACAACTTAGTAAATAAACCACCACATCTTTAGAGAAACATCTTTTTCCTGTCTTTCTGAAAATGAATTTTGTCATTCTAGCTTCATTCCATCCCTTAAATAGAAAATATAATTGTTTTTCTGCCTTCTTTTTCCTGAAAGATTATATTAACTATATTGAAAGATGCTCTCTTTAAAGATAAAATTATTCTTTTCAGACAGCACAGTGGTTTCCAGGGCAACTCAAGTAACTTACTAGGACAAAGTTGTTCTCATTTCTCACTGGGGGAGAAAGTTTCTAAGGAATTGTTATCACACCTAGAAAAATTGGAATAATAAATAATGTCACATTGCTCTGTGTATCTCCCTGTCTTGACTGTCTCACCAGAAGCATTTGGAAGAACTAAAGAGCTGTTGCAAAATGCAAAGAACTTTAATGACCCGTATAAAGTTAGAAAATATAGCTACATCCTTTCCTTTTGAATGATGAAAAGCCTGTCAACAGTATAGTCCTTAGAGATGTTCCTGTGCAAAGCAGGATGAGGTATAGTTTGAGTGAATCTGAGCCTGTACACTTTGAGGGGAGGGACAGACAAGGACAGCAAGAAACACACAAAAGAAGCAAAACCTTCTAAGATCCTTGTCTGCATGTCCCTTTCAGGGCTTCACTCTCTGGCTTATCTCACCTCCAGTTTGAGTAGCAATGTTCTTGGGAGATAAAACACACTTATCAGTCCTCAATCATAATAGCTGGATTCAGTCACATTTCTGTGGCTTGTTATATATACTCTGCTGGATGTTTCATACCTGCCTCCACTGTAAGCCCACTGGTTAGCCAGGAGCACAGTACAGACGAGCCCCCGTTGTTATGGCCCTGCCCCACGCAGACGTCTGTATCGGCTCGCCATTGTCCCACTTCTGCCCCTTCACTCTTAATGGTTATCTCACTGCTTCCTTATTTCCAGCTAATAGGTTTCATAAGTACATGGTACAGAGTTGATAAAAAATATATATATATATGCTGTTATCATTTAGATAGAACAAAGTTCATAAAGGCCTAAATTAATATGAAAGAGGGGGAAACTGAGTTAAACAGGATGAATTACTCTTTGCTCCAGATCACCTTCTATGTATACACACATTTACTAAAGAGGTTACCACATCTGACCATGTATACTACATTTCCCTACCCTTTTATTTCCCTTATTCCTCTCACTCAGTACTCTGTTCTCACATGGTTTAGCTAACACAGGAAGTGAAAGACATTTTTGAAAGTGAATGAAATGTAGGTTTTAATTAGAACATTGGGAGAAAGGGGCACTTGAGGTTAAACAATGTGGTTTTTTCCCCCACAGTATTAATTATAGTCTATAAATGATTTTGAAGAAAATAAGTTTAGTATGGATTATAATAGTTTTCCATGTTTTAAGATTTGTGCAGCCACAGGAAGACAGTTGTTAAGTGTACATTTGCATTGGATGTAAATGAAACTTGGAGGACTTCCCACTGTGGGGCATATGGGAAGCTTGGATAGCTCATCATTATTCCTTAAATTCAAATTTGGCATTAATCCTACACTGAAAAGAGCTACTCCATTCCCTGTGGCTAGATATCACATACAGGCATTATATCAAAATGAAATGAAGGCATATATATGAGCTAAAACTCTTTTTAAAAATTAGCAGAAAATACATGAGTAAATATTTGTAACCTTGGTTTAGCTTCTTAGATTTAGCACAAAGAACAAGGGAAAAAAAAGAGATAAATTGGACTTCATCAAAATTGAAATGTTTTTCTTCAGAAAACAAAATAGTAAGAAGATAACCTGTACAATGAGATAAACTGTTTCAAATCATACTGGACTTACATCCAGAATAAATAAATAAATACATTTTCAAACTCAATAATGGAAACTCAATTTGAAGTGAGCAAAGAATAGGCATTCCTTCAAAGAAAATAATCAAATTACTAGTAAGGACATTAAAATTTGAATAAGAAAATGTAAATTAAAACCACATTGAAGAGGAGAAAAAGTCAACATTGTGGTGCAGTGTTTTCTATCATTATCTCCCAGAAAAATGTGAATTTAAACAATCACAGCATGGGGGAGAGATTCTTAGGTGCTCTAACATATTCTCACCTGAAAACTGATGTCAGATGCGGAGAAGCATTTTAAGAACCTGGAGAGTTCTTACTAAATTGTTAACTGCTATTTCTGTTAGTTAATACTTACATTGTTCTCATTTTCAAAGTACCATCATTTAATCTACCTTAAAATATTTATTGAGAAGTTTTAATACTGGTGTATAATAGTATATTGTGATTCAGGCGGTAAAGAATTTGCCTGCAGTGCAGAAGTCCTGGGTTCAATCCCTGCGTTGGAAGATCCCTGGAGAAGGGAACAGCAGCTCACTCCAGTATTCTGGTCTGGAGAATTCCATGAACTGTATAGTCCAGGGGGTCACAAAAGAGTCAGACGTGACTGAGTGACTTTCACTGCAATAGTATATAAACACTTGGCCTGCTCAGTCTGCCCATGGCAAATACTAAATACATAATGACTTTTAAAGATTGATCCTAAAGATTCAGCCATTTTGCTTCTTCTTTGCCTGTCCCTTTTGCTGTCCCTGGTTTGCCCATTCAGCGCAGGCTAGTGGGCATGGCAGGTGTAGCGGGGCTCAACACTCAGTCTCTGTGACCATCCCAAGCCACCTCCACCCTTGCTGCCACCTATTCTCTCATATTTCCCCCTCATTCATGCTAAATGTCTCTACCATGCACTTCTAGGAGTTTTTTTGGCCCTGTGGAATGATATATTTTAAATTTTGCCTTGTATTATTCTTTGCAAATTGTCATGAACCTGTCTTAGTTCTCCCCTAGCACCCTTATAAGACTGTAACTGAAGAGTTCTTCACAATTCCTGGCTCATAGGAAGAACTGAAATTATATCATGAGGGTAATTCTCTGTATAACCTCCCTATCAGGGAAGAGAATAGACATATTTCTTGTTGAAACCTACAGTGACTCTTCTGTTGGCCATGACAACCAGCCTGAACCAGAAGTTCTAAGGGGAAGACTGTTCAAGAGCTTTTTTATAAGCAAAGTGACATCTAACAGATTTAATGATCCATTTAGTAACATGCAAACAGCCCCATTTTTCTTTAACCAATCTATCGGAAAGAGGTGATGGAATAGATAATGTTTATTAAATAAGTACTGCTGTGTGCAAAGTGCTGTGCTACATGCTGTGAGGAACAGAGCAAAAGGAATGTAGTAACCCACTTAGAGCTGTGCAGCTGGGAAGCTGAATGCATCTGTCAAGATGATGTGTAATGGGGAAAAAAATGGAGAAGCTGTTTGGGGTCTTTAAAACCAGGAAAGCTTCATAGAAATGATATTTTTGTTAAGCTTGGTGGACTTCCGAGGATTTCAGTCAGTGCAGAAGTGTAGGAAATGGCAGAAATATAACCACAATGCTTGAGAAATACTTTGATTAGAATACTTAATTAGAAAAGGAGATTCTCACAACTCCCAGCAGTTTAGTGGGAGATGAGCCTGGAGATAGATTGAGGTCACGTTGAGGTGGACAGTTGCTGCTAATGGTATTAATTCCAGTCTTTAAACCTGTTTCCCAGGAAAGCAGTATAGCCAACAGAAAGAAGCTGAGTAACGTCTCTTAATGTAAAAAAAGCAAATGTTAAAGTGTTACTAGGCAACCCAGTTAAGAGATAGTATAAATTATGGACCATACACTTTCTTTTTTCCTTTAAGAGGATAAATTAATAGTACATTTCCACCAAATGAAGGAGGAAAGATTCCTTTTACCAGTCAATATAAATCACTTGCATCCTCTCTTATGATAAAGAAGACTCCAAACAGTGGGAAAACTTAGATTTGAAGTTCCCAGGAATATATGAGGTGTACTTTTCATTAGTTTGATGGTCTGGATTACTTCTCATCTTTGGTTTTGCCATATTCTTCCTTTTGGCAACATTTTAATGAAGCACTGTGTGTGTGTGTGTGTGTGTGTGTGTGTGTGTGTGTGTGTGTGTTAGTTGCTCAGTCATGTCTGACTCTTTACAACCCTATGAACTGTAGCCCACCAGGCTCGTTTGTCCATGGGATTCTCCAGGCAAGAATACTGGAGTGGGTTAACATTTCTTTCTCCACCAATGGGGTCAGTCAGTTCAGTTCAGTTCATTCACTCAGTCCTGTTCAACTGCTTGTGACCCCCATGAAAAGCAGCACAGCAGGCCTCCCTGTCCATCACCAATTCCCAGAGCTCACCCAAACCCATGTCCATTGAGTCAGTGATAGTGATGCCATCCAACCATCTCATCCTCTGTCGTCCCCCTCTCCTCCTGCCCTCAATCTTTGCCAACATCAGGGTCTTTTCAAATGAGTCAGCTCTTCTCATCAGGTGAGCAAAGGTCTGGAGTTTTAGCTTCGGCATCAGTCCCTCCAATGAACACCCAGGACTGATCTCTTTTAGGATGAACTGGTTGTATCTCCATGCAGTCCAAGGGACTCCCAAGAGTCTTCTACAACACTACGGTTTAAAGGCATCAATTTTCCAGCCTTCTTTATAGTCCAACTCTCACATCCATACACGACCACTGGAAAAACCATAGCCTTGACTAGATAGTCCTTTGTTGGCAAAGTAATGTCTCTGCCTTTGAATATGATGTCTAGGTTTGTCATAACTTTCCTTCCAAGGAGCAGGTGTCTTTTAATTTCATGGCTGCAGTTACCATCTGCAGTGATTTTGGAACCCAGAGAAATAAAGTCAGCCACTGTATCCACTGTTTCCCCATATACTTGCCATGAAGTGATGTAACCGGATGCCATGATCTTAGTTTTCTGAATGTTGAGCTTTAAGCCAACTTTTTCACTCTCCTCTTTCACTTTCATCAAGAGGCTCTTTAGTTAATGGTGTCAAGCAGATGTTAAACATTCTGGCTACCTAATGATGCTTTCTCCTACATGTAATCAGGAAAATGGAAGAACAACAAAATAGAGGGAATTATAAGAGCCAACAGCCTTCCAAGAACTTGTTCACATAACAAATATTATTGATTTTTCCTTTTTTTTTTTTTTTTTGCCCAGCACCTTTTGGACCTTTCCCAAATCATCTTCAGGAATCTATTCCAGAAGACTTTCCACCCTATGACAAAACTCCCTTTGGGAGTTTTGAGAGCTGTTCAGATAAGTTGAGCAGATGTAGAATTAAAAGCCCTCATCTTCACACATACTGGCAAAGCAATTGAGAGGAAAGCATGGATTGTAGAGCGTAAAATGGTATCAGCGCTAGAGAGTAGCAAATTTGTTAGTCTTTTAAACAGAAGGGTACTAATTTCATTGATCATTGTGTGAAACTAAAGGTTTTTTTCATTTAAGGAAACATTCCCACCCTCTCTGTTTTAATCTTATATGATCTGTGCCATCCCTACTTTCCCCCCAAACTAATACGCTGCTAAGTCGCATCAGTCGTGTCTGACTCTGTGCGACCCCATAGACAGCAGCCCACCAGGCTCCGCCATCCCTTGGATTCTCCAGGCAAGAACACAGGAGTGGGTTGCCATTTCCTTCTCCAGTGCATGAAAGTGAAAAGCAAAAGTGAAGTCTCCCAGTCGTGTCCGACTCTGCGACCCCATGGACTGTAGCCTACCATGCTCCTCCGTCCGTGGGATTCTCCAGGCAAGAGTACTGGAGTGGGGTGCCATTGCCTTCTCCAAACTAACATGAAACATTTTAAATCTCCCTTCTTGCCCATGGAAAAAGATGTATATCATTACAAAAAGCTGTTCTTTTTTCTTATTGTTTCCTCCTCAGATTTCCCATTTCAGATACTTTCTTAATTCCTGAGTCACTTCTGTCCAGGTTGCAAATTTTTCTAAATTTCCTTCTCATTCTCTGTAAGCCATGCCTAGTTTCAACTTCAGTGCTACCCTGCCCTTGCTAAAGGGGAGGTTAGACAGAAAGAAATTAGGTTATATTTAGATTATGGCTCTGTGTGTGTGTGTGAGAAAGAGAGAGAGAGAGAGAGAAGGAGAGGTCTACTGTGACATTCAAAGTAAAATATAAATATTAACGTTTCTGAGAAGCCTTCCCAGTCTCCCAGAAATGGGAATTTCCCTCCCCTGGATTCCACAAAACCTAGCTGATATTGTTGTAGCCAGACCTTCTGAGAAACAAACTCACTCAGAAGGACAGTGCAGATAGTGGAGTGCAGTTTATTACACTGGCGGAACCAAGGCAGAGTCTCCTCTTAGCCAAGGACCCCAACCAGTTATTGTGAAAACTTTATATACCCTAAGTGTACGTGCCCAAACCCACCTCCCCAAATTCCCTGAAACTAGTCTGAACAAAGGAAAAGAAAGTTAACTGTGATCCATATGCCTTAAGCCTAGGTAGTTAACAGTGGACAATTATCAATAAGCTGGTGGCCGTACCCCAATAAGCATAATAGAATTTATGATTCTATTCAGTTACACAGATAATCAGGGTATTTTTTTTAGGTGATGAAGAGTCTAGGTACGAGCCCTGTGGCTCTTCCATCCTGGGGGTCTGGTTTTCCGGTTAGTATGTCCTTTCCATAAATACTGGGCATATAGCTCAAAGTCCTTAGTCCAGCCCAAGATGGAGTCCTGCTTTCAAGACAGAGCCTGTTCTGTCTGTTTCCTCCTTCAATATCAGTAGCTACCATTTACTGAGTCAGTAATATAGCATGTTCAATCTATGTCTGTATTTCTCAGTATATTGTAGGTTGAAGTCAGATGGCAGGTCTCATTCATCTTCACAACCAAGCTCCAAACAAGTATATAGCAGAATTACAGAAAATGCTGTTGGAATTAAGATTACAGTCAGTTTGAGGCAAAATCTTTATAGTATTTGAAATATATTATCTCTTTAGGGAAATTCTCTTTACAGATATTTTCAGAATTATTAATAGACATCAGTGATTAAGAGGAGAGGTCATATATCTTAAATAAGTAAATATTGAGAATTTGCTACTTGATTAGAAAAAGAGAGTGAAAAAATTATGTCTCCTCTTAAAGGATGTTACCACCATAGATTCTGTGATTTTCATCCTTGGTGAGACAGCTTAGCAAAAACTGGAGATAATAACCCAGGTGATGAATGAAATGATAAAACAAGTATAAGCAGGTAAAACCTAATAGAAGAAAGCAGCCTAAATAGAATTATTTAGCAGGTCATGTAAGTATGATCCAATAGATAATGAATCTTGGATGAAAGAGTCCAGGGGCCTCCTATAAAGGGAAGGAGAGCTTGTATTTGCTATCATAAAGAGCATCATCTTGCGAGTGGAATATTTTATGGTTTTGGTAACTGCCCTTGGTGAGTACAAAGCAACCCTGGGATTATTGTAGTAAACTTTGTCAACTTTTAGCTTCAGCACATTTAATCTATCTCATTATCTTATTTGCATTTTATTCTCACATCTGGAGGAATTTTCCTTTGGTTATAGTCTTACTACCACCTCTGTTGCCTTCTGTTTATAGGCGCTGAGGGAAGGCAGACCCTTCTGCTATTTGTCTCTTGAACAATCATATTACTTAAACCTCCTGATCATACATGTTCTACCAGAATTTTGACTACTTAGAGAATATTTTGGAGGATCCCTTACAAGTGCATGCGCAGTCACTCCGTCATGTCTGACTCTTTGCAACCCCTCAGACTGTAGCCCAGCAGGCTTCTCTGTCCATTGGATTATCCTGCTAAAAATAATGGAGTGGGTTGCCATTTCTTCCTCCAAGGGATATTCCCAAACCAGGGATTGAACCCACATCTCCTGTGGCTCCTGCATTGGCAGGGGGATTCTTGTTCACTGAGCCACCTGGGAAACCCTTCCCTTAAGAGTAGCTGTAGTGTTACCTTGGTGCATATTTTCTAAGCCTCATCCTGCAACTGTTATGCCCAAGTCGTGAAATCTCGCAGTGACCACCAGGGAGCCAATATCCGATGCAAAAGCAAGAGAGTCTTTATTACCAAGCTCCAGCTGGGGCTCCCACTGTTACCTACACAGCTACACAGCGGCTAAAGGGAGGAGCCCCGGGTTTTGGGTTACATTGCTTATACAGGGAGTGTTCATGAAAAAAAGAATTTCTAGGTAGGGGGACGTCTGATTGGTCACTTTCTTTTGAAGGGTTGTGTGTGGGTTTTTGATTGGTCCCTATTATCTATGTAGGCCACAAATTCCTGAACATTAAGTCAGGAGATTCTGGTCTGGGGTCCAATTGGCTTGTGGGTGGTGGGGTGAGGTCAGGGGATTTCCAAAGGCTTTTACAAAATGGAGTTTTTCTGTTAAAAAAAAAACAGAGTAGCTTAGATTCTTCACAACCATACTATACCATCAAAATCTTTGAGTCTAGCAGTTCCTGTATATACATCTATGTATATGTATATAAGCACACATACAAACATTTTTTGTAGGGTAGCAGGCATCTATTTCTGTTACTTGCAACCTAGAAAACTGTCTCTCAGAAGTAAAATTTCCTGATTTTTGAGTAAGGATTTGAGTGAAGAAACTTACAATAAATCTCCCACAAGTTTGTTTGTTTTTTAATTTTCTGTGTTTTGATGCTGCTGGCTCAAAAATTCCCAGGAAGTTTGGTCTGTTTTCATCTCTGTCACAGACTACTGAAAGGTGGCTGCTGCAAGACATGTGTTATGGTGGGATGTGTGACCTCCGGAGGAGAGGATTTCAGTCCAGAGACAGAGACTTGACTACTTGGAGCTACTTGGAGTTTTTTGTGTAGCAGTTTTATTAAAATATAATGTAGAGATAAGGAAAGCTTCTGACATAGACATCAGAAGGGAACAGAAAGTGTGCCCCCTTGCTAGTTTTAGCAACGTGTTTCATGTCTGTTAGAAAGCTATGAATCAGATAAGAGAGACACCTCAAGGCTGAGGGAATTTCACTAGCCCCTCTCCCACAATATGCTTTTTTTTTTTGCCAGGTGTATATATATATATATATATATATATATATACATATATATATTAATTTTATTTGAGATAGGATGGCACGACGTGTGTCATTCCCATGGCCATAAAATAATTGACAGGAATACTGGTTTGTTGAGTCATTGTCAGCCCAAGGTTTGAGAAAAGAGGAAAGTTAGTCTTAGGTGGAACCCTTTTGAAGACAGACAAATTCCAAAGCAAATAGATAGTTTCATTAACATAGCTTAAGAAAAATATTTCCATGAGAAAAACCACATTGGTTAGCTCAAGGCAGAACCAGGGGTGGTCCTGTGGTCCACACAGAATTAAAAGACACTTCTTTTAATTTTGTGTAGCAAAGGAAAAAAAAAAAAAAAAAGCCTGCCACTAACAGTTTATTTCCTCCTGCCGCTTGGGGACCTCTGGCCTTCCTGTTACCACCTCACTATCATTTATACAAAAGTCTTAAGGGGCTTTCTAGTGTATATGATATATTTTATTAAACACAAATCTTTGTGTGATTAAAATCCTTATCCTGATCATTTTCTTGGTAGGAAATCAATAGCGGTTGCTCTGTTTTTGTCACAGATTACAATGTAGATGTAAGAGAAACAATAAGGAAATAACTTGGTCAAGGGATGAATTAATTCAGTTAACCATCTCTTCTGAAAAGTATTTGTTTCTAAGTTTTACATTATTATAAAATATTAGATAATGAACGACTTTTTAATTGATGCTTCCTTTCTTTCTATACTATTGTTTAGGCTCATTCTTTAAAAAAATGGCAATACCGAGTTACAATGTAATAAGACCCTTAAGACAGGTAAATACATTGTCAAATTATATTCCAAAAGTGCTATACAAATTTTCTGTTTAGCATTTTTAAAATACTTGTTCACTATACTTTCACTTTTCCTCTCTTCCCGAGTGCTTCCTATTCCCTTGATTTTTTAAACAAATATGGTGCATAAAAAAGTTGTCTCTCATGAATTTGAATTAGGTTGATTATTAGGTTTTCAACCATGACAATCTTCTCTGTGGAAATGATTGACTAATGACCTTAAAACACTAAATACAGTGTTCCTTTTTAATCTGGTTATTAGCAGTCTCAAAATTTAGTCATCTACCATCAAGCCCAGCTGTCACAAACTTAGTTCCAAAGATCACCCATTCTGCAAGTTGTGCTGTCAGCCTGAATGTATACCCACTGGATACACTGGCTACTTCAGTCTTGAATTTAATTGCCTGAAAAGTACGCTTCCCTTGGAAGTACCTCTCATCTGCCTGTGAAGCTCCCCAGACTCTCTTTAAATCAAATTCCAGGCTGCCCTACAGTAAAGAGAAATGATTTTCACATTTATTTCTCATAGAATTGTTTGTGGTGTTACACAATTACTATTCCATAAGGCCAGTATTCTATAGAACCCACAGTAAGGATTGTTTAATAGCGTCCAGAAAAATTAATTCAGAACTTCATGAAGTCAGTGTAAACATTTCTTTGAAAATGACTGACCCACATTTTGGGTGAGTTTATGTGTAACGTATAATTACTTTAAGAAGTAATCTTCCCAAACTGTAATGAATCACAGGTATTTATACAAGTCTCTCTTCATTCCTTGTCTGCTTTACTAAGGAAATGATGGAAACCTAGACTTCCTCACGTTAGTTGTATCTGATTCTGGTCTTCTGTGGTTCCCCTCCTCTTCCTGCTTGTGTTCCCCTTCCACCTCCTCCATTTTTTCTTGCCTCAGGTCCCCTCTTCCCACTCTTATACCATCTTCCTCCTTGTTATAATAAATGTTGAAGCTGTTCTGATTGCCTTTCATGTGTCCAGACACTGTTTTTCCCCACATGACTCCACTGGGTTACTGATTTCTTATATCTGAGTCATTATTATTGATTGCAGATTTTTCTCAATATTTACTTAAAATTACTGAAAATCTATTAGTAGCATTCTGAAGGAAGTTTGTTCCCTCTCATACCCTTTGCACAAAGTTTGATACTAATTACACATACTTATGTCCATCTGGCAGAGAAGGCGATGGCACCTCAATCCAGTACTCTTGCCTGGAAAATCCCATGGACAGAGGAGCCTGGTAGGCTGCATTCCATGGGGTCGCGAAGAGTCAGACACAACTGAGCGACTCCCCTTTCACTTTTCACTTTCATGATTGGAGAAGGAAATGCAACGCACTCCAGTGTTCTTGCCTGGAGAATCCCAGGGACAAGGGAGCCTGGTGGGCTGCACTCTATGGGCTCACATAGAGTCGGACACGACTGAAGCAACTTAGCAGCGGCAGCAGCAGCATGTCCATCTGGAATGATTTCACACTGTGTTTGCTTGCTCTGTTTGTTTCAGTCTCAGCTGTACTCCTTAATCTCAGCACTTTGTTCCCTGCCCTGGCTGCAGCAGCTCGGTAGTGCATCTATTAAACTATTTAAGGAGATTAAAACATTTTGGCAGATTAGGAGGCATACTTAAAATGTTAATTACTTACCAATTCTTCAGTACTCCTCTCTTCCTGCTCTGATCCCCCCTTTTATACTTATCCAAATGGAGAGTAATTTCAGGATACAGAAGCAGTAGAAACACATATGGATTTTTCAAGTTAACCAGGAAGCTGTGTTTGAGGAGAATCTTGCACTCTGTTTTAATTTCTGATTCAGTCTCAATGATATATGACTATATGGCATATGCGAAATGGCATTTTTTATATTTACTAAGCACTTGTACTTTCCTTTTTTGCTCATACTGACCTAGCAACAAGGCAGACATAATTGTAGATGGAGAAACAGTGGTTTAGAAATGTCACAGTACAAATAAGTCCATGGTGACAGCTTGTAAAAGGGAGACCTAGGACTAAAACATAAGCCTTGTGAATTCCAGTCCATGTTTTCTTTTTCTCTCAAACAGTGGAAACTCTTGGTTTTGCCTGTAAGAGCCATATTAGAAGGCTTTTTCCTTTGTTCTAATCAGCCCGTACAGGTGCACACCGCATGAGCAGATGGAAGTGCAATTAAGACAGATGTGATGACAGCTCATCCACAGACTGTAATGCTTTAAAACTCCAGTCCTAGTCGACAAGCACGGGGCACAGCAGGCATACCACAAGAAGACTCAAACATGGGCACAAGATTTGTTCAAGCTGTAGGTCTCTCCAAACTTTGAAAGCGAGGTGACGTTTAGAAAAATCCTACATCTATTCATAATTTCCTTAGGTAATGAACATTTTTTACATTGTTGAATATAATTAGAAAAAATAAAGGTCAATATAGGATCATTGAATATTTATGCACTATAAGCCTAGCGAGAGATAAGTCAGAATGCGAGAGGGACACAAGCTTTGGTGTCTAGAGTGTGAGCTGTTATATCTGTATTATGTGAAGAGCCTAGATGAGTGCTGGGGGCAGGCTTTCAGTAAGCCTTTCCTTCTTTCCTCAGGAAAACCTTTAAACCTTAGCTATTATTTTCAACATAAAAAATTTCTGTAAGTAGGCCTTCTGGTTAGGATAAATTACAGGCACCAAGGGAAGAGGCATGGAGATGAACATCCTCATGGGTCCAAATGGCAAAGTTGAAGCCCAATGGGCATTATGCTTGGGGTTGTGCTCTCAGCCTTCTTATTCCTTGTGAGATTCTTGTACGAAGGGGCAGAAGAGCAAATACCTGTGGTCAGATAAAGATTTACCTGCACTTCTGTGTTCAGTTCTGTCGCTCAGTTGTGCTTGACTCTTTGTGATCCTGTGGACTGCAGCATGCCAGGCTTCCCTGTCCTTCATCAACTCCCAGAGCTTGCTCAAACTAATTCAGTCCGGCATTTCACATGATGTACTCTGCATAGAAGTAAATACGCAAGGTGACAATATACAGCCACTTCTGTGTAGCATTGTGCAAATTTCTTGACCCCTCTGAATGTCACTTTAATTTACTGGTCTGTTGAATAAGTAATACTGTATTTTGCTAGCTACTTCTCAGTGTTATTAAGAAGCTTGTATGAGATAATAACTGTGAAAGTTTGACTGTTTTAAGTGATTTTTGTATAATTCCCTTCTATAATAGTTGAGCTCTAACACCTGTCAGGAATCAATAAGCATAGAAAGACCAACCTGGCGATTCTGCAGAAAGACCATAATAGGAGGTCATAAGAGAGAACCTAGAAGAATTAGAATCTATTTCTTCCTCTCAGTATGCAGTGGTTTTAAAGTTTAGTGTGTGTTAGACTCTTCTGAGAATAATCTAAAACGTAGGTTCCTGGACCACATTACCAGAGATTCTGATTCACCCAGTCTAGCCAGGAACCAGGACTGATTTATTAGTAAATGCTCTATATGGTTCTAAAGGTGACTTGAGGATCCTAATGTGAGAAATATTGACTAAACACTTTATCTATGATGCTTACTCACCAGATGGGTAGTAAGTGGCTTGAGAACAAAATTCATACTTAATTGATTTTTGCAGACTCACAGAGTGTGAGGCATTAGATGCACTAGTGTTTTCAGCTGAAAAGGGTGCTTTTCATGTGTTCTGTTAATTAACTTTAGTGCTAAAGATTTGTTATTTACTGCATTTCACTTCATATTTTAAGAATTAAGACCCAGGTTCTGAATTAAGGTGAGAGATGAGTGCTCAAATGTGGCGAAGATTGATGGCTTTTCCCCCAAAGCTGTTCCCTCTGTTCTAAAAAAAATACTCCACTTCAGTCTGAGCAAATTGATGCCCAGAGTAAACATTTCCCAACCTCCTCTGCAACTGGCTGAGCCATGTTACCAGTCCCCCATTCTGGCCACTGTTCTATAAGCAAAAGAGATATTGATAGCTTCTAGGTTGTAGCCATAAAGGAAATGAATTTACTCTTCTCTTTCCCCTTCCTTGATGGTAGAATGTAAATACAGAAGTGAAGACATCATGGATCAAACAGTCTAGTCTATTTGGTTAACACAGCCAAAGAAGTTAACAGAGAAGTTAAGATCTCCAAGGAACAGAATCACATGGCTTTGACTTGTTAGAAAGGCAAAGAAAAGAAACTTGTGTCTTGTGTAAGATTCTGCTATACTGAGTCTATACCATGCAAAACTAAACCCAGTTTGTTCTAATACATGCACCAAATTAGCACCTAGGATTAGAACAATGAAATAGTATACTGTGAAATGAATAGCCTTACTTATCTCACTTGTAAAATGAACACTCTAGTACCTCCCTTCTAAGGCTATTAGAAGAACCACAAGATGTAAATATGCATGCAAATTGCATGATGAAATCCTGCAACTTTGTAAATACAGCCTTCTAATGATTTTAATTACTGAGTAATTTATGCCATTATTTATAAGTCATTGACTCTATGATAAAGATACTGTGCTAAGGTTAGTAGAGTAACTGAGATATAAAGAAAAACTGACTTCAGCTCTAAACTTTAAGTGGAACTTGAGTGATCTCCAGGCCAAAAGACCTTGAGTAGAAAACACTAGCCCATTGTGCGTTTGGCATCAGATCCCTGATGATTTGCTGGAAAACGTAACCACAAGTCAAGCAGGGGCAATGTTGAGTTCGAAGGCCCTTATAAAATACAAAGGTAATGTCTGTGAAAGTGGATACTAGAAAGGTTATTTGGATGACTGATTTACTATTCATGGAGAGTGTACAGTGCAGGGCTTTTGTTGAAGGCTTTTTGAATCATATTCCCTTCCTCATGAAAAATAACCCCATCACAGTACTACAGCCAGAAAGATTTATGTGTGTGCTTTTGCCATATTTGAGAGGGCTGCTTAGCAACAATGCTAGGGGAACATTTGAAGGTAGCCATGTGTTAGTTAGATAATATATATTATTTAAAACCATTCAAGGTGGGGTGGTGAAGGTGAAAGAATGGAAGCAGTCAACTTAAATTACATGATATGAACTAGAGAGATTCTGCTGTGAGCACAAAGCCAGACAATGGAATGCTCACTAGATTGTGTCTCTATAAATTGGGGGCAAGTTATTACATTGCTTTCAGCAGTGCTTTTCAAACTTGAGTGAGTAGCAGAATCACCTGAAGTGCTTGTTAAAACAGCCAGACCACACTCTCAGAGTTTCTCATTCGGTTAATTCTGGGTAAATTGGGGGCCCAATAAGTATCAGGTGATTCTATTGCTGCTTGCATTGATTGTGTCAGTGCTCACTCCTGTCTGACTCTTTATGACCCCCTGACTGTGGCCTACCAGGCTCCTCTGTCCAACATGGGAGGGATTCTCCAGGCAAGAATACTGGAGTGGGTTGCCATTTCCTACTCCAGGGGACCTTCCAGACTCGGGTTGAACCCGCATCTCTTGCGTCTCCTGCACTGGCAGGCAGATTCTTTACCACTGAGCCACCTGGG
>SJYC01078104.1:0-14941 GCA_006408675.1 Madoqua kirkii | reverse complement strand
GATACTCCTCAAAGAATATATATTTCATATGGAAAATCCAATTTACTTCATTTTAAGTGGTGAATGTACTGATTATTTCAACCTATTGCTTTGTAGATTGTGAAACCAGATATTGTTTTGTTTTTAATAAAGTTGAACAGATTTATTTTAATAAATTTTATATTTTAGAGTAGTTTCAGTTTCACAGAATTGAGCAAAAAGCAGATACTTACATACACCCTACATCTCCATACACCTGACACTTCCTCTACTATCAGCATTCCACAGAGAGTGGTTCATTTGTTGTAATCAACGAACCCACTTTGACACATCTTTGTCACCCAAAGTTCAAAGCTTACATTAGGGTTTACTCGTGGTGTTGTATATTCTATGAGTCTTGACAAATGTGTAATTATATAATCTATTCCTACAGTCTCATACAGAATAATTTCACTCCCATCATCATAATTTCGCTGCCTCTTCATCCCTCCCTCTCTCAGACCCTTAGCAAATGGTGATCTTTCACTGTCTCCATAATTTTCCCTCTTCATAATGTCATATGGCTGGACTGCTGTAGAATGTGTACTTTTCAGGTTGGCTCCTTATATTTAGTAATGTTCATTTAAGTGTGATTTTCGTGGTTTGATTGCTCTTTTTTTTTCAGTGCTAAATATTTTATTGTTTGGATGTACCACATTTCATTCATTTACCTACTGAAAGATATCTTGGTGGCTTTCAAGTTTTGGAAATGATGAATATAGATCATTGTAAAGCATGAGTATCCTTGTGAAGGTTTTTTGTGAACCTAAGTGTTAACTCTTTTGCATAAACATCAAGGAATGCAATTGCTGGATCATATGTAGAGAATATATATATAGTTTTACAATAAACTGTAAACTGTCTTCCAAAGTCATTGTGTCATTTTATATTCTCAGCAACAGTGAGTGAGAGTTTCTATTGTTACAACTCTTGACAACATTTGGTGGTGTCAGTGTTTTGAATTGTTGCCATTATAATAGTCAGTGGTATCTCACTGATTGTTTTAATTTAAAATTCCCTAATGACATGTGATATAGAGCATAAGTACATATAATAATGCCTTTGTACCCACCGTACATGGGTTAGAGGAACAGTTATTTAATATTTAAAAAAGAAATAAATGAATGATTAAATGAGTCAAATCAAAACCGAGGTTCTGACTTTAATAGTGAAATTTGAGGTGGAGAGGTAAATTTGCCATGAAATCCTTCAGTGGTGTCGTGAGAGCAACTTCCTTGTCTACAGCATTAGGAGTGCAGATGCAACCTCCAGAGCAGAATGCTCCTTTACAGGCACTCTCGGTACTGTTGCTAATCATAAGTAGGGGAGCTTTTACATGACTGCCCCTCTGGAACTGTCCTGTGAACACCCTTCCCATGTTTGATCTAAGCTGCAAGATCATGTGTTCAGTGCATACTCTTTTAATACTGTAAATATGAAAGAAACTGAAGAGCAGGTAGACCCAACCAGACAACCACTAGAGTACTGGTGAGCAGAAATAAAGAAAATTAAAGTATGAATATATAAGACCCCCATCACAAAGTGAATCTGCACACCAAATTCCAAAATACATAAAATCCCTAGTGCTATGAAACATAGTAAATAAAATTAACAGAGTTTAGTATAGATAATTTTTTTTAATCTGACAAAAAAACCCAAAACTTTTGTTATACTTTGTTTTACATGAACAAAATGTATTGGTGGCTGTGAATGAGAGTGGGCAGGGAGTGCAGGGCAGTGTCAAAGCTTACTTGGCAGTTCGTTCTAGCAGGGTAGTGCAGCTATTCACATACCATTGACTGAAGACCGGCCCTACTCTGTCTTCGTCTTCCACGGAGTACACAGCTTTGGGAGTGAGGCACGTGGAGCCATGAGGAAGGAAGTGGGTCCTCGCCTTTGTCCACACTGCCTACTGCTGCTCCACATTCAGTGGTTTAGTGAGGCCCTCCGGTCGGCCCTGCCTACGTAGGCCCAAGGCCCTGGGGGAGCACTGACAAGGCCAAACCTGACTATCTAGAGGAAGTAGAAGCTGTAACACAATTTCCGTAGGTGAACTTGGAGAGGACCCACCAACTCGGTTCTGAGCGTGCAAGTTTGCCCCCTGGACGTGTAGGAGGGATGGGGTGCCCACATTTTGGTGTGGTCTTGGTGAGGGCTGGCCTGACAGGATGATGTGGGAAATGTGGCACAGTGGTGTTGTGTTTTACACAGTTGTACCACTTGTATTTGAATGTGGAAAATATAGTCTCACACTTTTTCTTTTTTCTTTTCTTTTTTTTTTTTTTTTTTTTTATGTAGGAGGGATGGGGTGCCCACATTTTGGTGTGGTCTTGGTGAGGGCTGGCCTGACAGGATGATGTGGGAAATGTGGCACAGTGGTGTTGTGTTTTACACAGTTGTACCACTTGTATTTGAATGTGGAAAATATAGTCTCACACTTTTTCTTTTTTCTTTTTTTTTTTTTTTTTTGCATCCTGTGCCTGAGATTTCCTCCATCTCAGTCAAATTCATTTTGGTAAAACTCCAAAAAGAAAATTCAGTTCTCTCACAAAGTCAAAGAAAGAAGGAGATTTCGTCTCAGTTGCTCTAAGTTACTCAGATGGGTTCCCAGGATGAGCTGGCTTTATTGGGCTTGGAATTCCCAATAGAATTGCAGAGAGAAGGTGGCAGGTGTTCAAGTCTTCAGTGGGCAAATCAGGAAGGAAGAGAATATATTCAGGAGTAATTTCAAGTGAATTAGCTGATGTTTTCTAGTGATTTTACAACAAATTTACTTTGCCTTGTGACTGCTCTAGGGGAACAGTTATTTTATAAACCATGATTTATTTTATTGCCTAGAGGGTTTTTATTGGCTGGTAAAAGTGTAAGGAGATCAGTACTGGGTGTTCATTGAAAGGACTGATTCTAAAGCTGAAACTCCAATACTTTGGCCACCTCATATGAAGAATTGACTCATTGGAAAAGACTGATGCTGGGAGGGAATGGGGGCAGGAAGAGAAAGGGATAACAGAGGATGAGATGGCTGGATGGCATCACTGACTCGATGGACGTGAGTCTGAGTAAACTCTGAGAGTTGGTGATGGACAGGGAGGCCTAGTGTGCTGCGATTCATGAGGTCGCAAAGAGTCAGACATGACTGAGCAACTGAACTGAAAAGTGTATGTCTAGAATTGAAAGCTCAAAGACCAATTCCATGTTTATGTACATTCTAGTTATTGCCCACACATTATTCAGTAGAAATCCAGGACTTGTCTTCTTTATTTGCTTGTTTATCCTCAAGCAGAGAATGAGGAAGGAAAAACTATACAACATGATGAAGACCATGGGTTCTGGCAGAGATTAGACCTTGACAAATCCCAGCTCTGCCACTTAGTAGCTGCTGAACATGGGTAGACTAAATAACATCATTCAGCCTCAGGGTTGTCATTTCTAAAATGGAGATGATTTAGAATTTTTTGCCTGTAGGGTTGCTGCAAAGATCAATGAAATAACATATGTTAAGTAACTTTGTATAATACCAGTGGCAAAATAAGCATTCAACAAATGCTAGTTTAAACATACACTCTCAACACTCAGTGAACGCCCAACCCCGTCCCAGTTTTATTGAGTATAATTATAATACTGCCTTAAGTTTAAGGTGTATAGCATGTTGACTTGATACATTTATATACTGCAATATAATTACTACCATAGATTAGCTAACACCTCCTTCAGCTCACCTAATTACCATTTCTTTTTTGGGTGTGTGATGAGAGTATTTCAGACCTACTCTTTTAGCAACTGTATATGATATAGTATCATTTATATAAAATCACAGTATTGTACATTAGAGCCACAGAACTTATTCATCTTCTGACTAGAAGTTTGTACTTTTTGACCAGTCTCTCCATTTTCCAACTGTTTAGTTCCCAATAGTCACTATTCAACTCTCTTTTCTTACAAATTCAGGTTTTTTCAGATCTCACATAGGAGATATTATGCAGTATTTATCTTACTCCATCTGACTTATCTCACTTGTCATAATGCTTTCAAGGTCCATCTGTATCATTGCAAAAGATAAAATTTCCTTCTTTCTCCTCAATGGATAACATTCCAAAGTGTATGTATGTGTATATGTGTAAATCACTATATAAACATTAGGATATATTATTTACCCATTCATTCATTGGTGGACACTTACGTTGTTTGTATATTTTGGTTATTGTAAATCATGCTGCAGTAAACGTGGGAGTACAGGTAACTTCTATATACTGCTTTAATTTCCTTTGGATATATTCCAGAAGTGTTATTGCTGGACCATAAGTAACTCTATTTTTAACGGTCCTGAGGAAACTCCATACTGTTTTCCATAATGGCCGCACTAATTTACATTCCCACCCTTAGTGCAATAGCATTCCCTTTTCTCTGTATCCTCAAAAACACTCGCTATCTCTTGGCTTTTTGATAACAGCCATTTTAACAGGTGTGAAATGCCTCCTTGTAGTTTGCTTTACATTTCCCTAAAAACACTGATGTTGAGCACTTCATGTACCTGTTGGCCATTTATATGTCTTCTTGGGAAATTGTCTGTTCTGTTCCTCACTCATTTTTAATGAGTTTTTTTTTTAATTGTTTCTGAGTTGTATGAGTTTAATTCCCCCAACATGATATTGTTTAAAATGATGGGGACAACTGTTAGATATCTTCAGTTCAGTTCAGTCGCTCAGTCGGGTCCGACTCTGTGACCCCATGAATCACAGCACGCCAGGCCTCCCTGTCCATCACCATCTCCCGGAGTTCACTCAGACTCACGTCCATCGCGTCAGTGATGCCATCCAGCCATCTGATCCTCTGTCGTCCCCTTTTCCTCCTGCCCCCAATCCCTCCCAGCATCAAAATCTTTTCCAATGAGTCAACTCTTCGCATCAGGTGGCCAAAGTACTGGAGTTTTAGCTTCAGCATCATTCCTTCTATAGACATCCCAGAGCTGATCTCCTTCAGAATGGGCTGGTTGGATCTCCTTGCAGTCCAAGGGACTCTCAAGAGTCTTCTCCAACACCACAGTTCAAAAGCATCAATTCTTCGGCGCTCAGCCTTCTTCACAGTCCAACTCTCACATCCATACATGACCACAGGAAAAACCATAGCCTTGACGAGATGAGCCTTTGTTGGCAAAGTAATGTCTCTGCCTTTCAATATGCTATCTAGGTTGGTCATAACTTTTCTGCCAAGAAGTAAGTATCTTTTAATTTCATGGCTGCAGTCACCATCTGCAGTGATTTTAGAGCCCCTCAAAATAAAGTCTGACACTGTTTCTACTGTTTCCCCATCTATTTCCCATGAAGTGATGGGATCAGATTCCATGATCTTCATTTTCTGAATGCTGAGCTTTAAGCCAACTTTTTCACTCTCCTCTTTCACTTTCATCAAGAGGCTTTTTAGTTCCTCTTTACTTTCTGCCATAAGGATTGTGTCATCTGCATCTCTTAGGTTATTGATATTTCTCCTGGCAATCTTGATTCCAGCTTGTGCTTCTTCCAGCCCAGCGTTTCTCATGATGTACTCTGCATACAAGTTAAATAAGCAGGGTGACAATATACAGCCTTGACGGACTCCTTTTCCTATTTGGAACCAGTCTGTTATTCCATGTCCAGTTCTAACTGTTGCTTCCTGACCTGCATACAGATTTCTCAAGAGGCAGGTCAGGTGATCTGGTATTCCCGTCCCTTTCAGAATTTTCCACAGTTTATTGTGATCCACACAGTCAAAGGCTTTGGCATAGTCAATAAAGCAGAAATAGAGGTTAGATATCTTAATGAATTTCAAATCCAAAATTCTTCTGCTTTATTTTCCTAAAGAGTAAATCTGATCCTGTGACTTTCATGCTAAACACCACTGTCATGGCTTCAGTGCCTTCCAGGGCCCTGTTTGACTAACCCTGAAGCCCCTCTCCCATCTTATCTTACAATTCTTTTGAGAGTCTAGTACATATCCTAGGGTCTAGTACACATACTCTTTTCTCTCTCTTGCCATTTCTTATTATTTGACTGAATCTTTTGCCCATCTAGGGCTTCCCTGTGGCTCAGATGGTAAAGCGTCTGCCTGCAATGTGGTAGACCCAGGTTCAATCCCTGGGTCAGGAAGATCCCTTGGAGAAGGAAATGGCAACCCACTCCAGTATTCTTGCGTGAAAAGCTCCATGGACTATTGCCTGAGAAGCCTGGTCGAAAAGAGTCGGACACAACTGAGCGACTTCACTTCTGCACATCTAAAAGCAGCTCAGTGTTGTTCCCTGAGTAGGTGCCTCCCTGGAGGCTTGCCACTGTTGTCAGATTCCCCCGTGGATGTGACCTTCTTGAAGAGAGGGGTGGTTTTACCTCCATTCCTGGTACATTAAAAGTTTCTATAAATGTTGATAAAAGTATTAATGCTTTATTTCATAAACTTATTTCTGGAATGAATGGCATGTCATTTATTTAGCAACACTTTTTAACCTGTTAGAATCAGAGTTGTCTGATAAAGGAAGGAGAAGGTGTTCATTACAGCAGAAGCAGGTTCTGTTTCCAAGAGAGTTGTCTATTTTAAAGGAGACCAAATAAGACATATAGGGAAGTACTATTGAGAGCAGTGTTTTTACACAATAGACTTTTTTTTTTAATTTTATTTTTACTTTATTCTACTTTACTGTATTAGTTTTGCCATGCATTGACATGAATCAGCCACAGGTGTACATGAGCTCCCATTCCTGAAACCCCCTCCCACCTCCCACCCCATATCATCATATTAATGCTTTATTTCATAAACTTATTTCTGGAATGAATGGCATGTCATTTATTTAGCAACACTTTTTAACCTGTTAGAATCAGAGTTGTCTGATAAAGGAAGGAGAAGGTGTTCATTACAGCAGAAGCAGGTTCTGTTTCCAAGAGAGTTGTCTATTTTAAAGGAGACCAAATAAGACATATAGGGAAGTACTATTGAGAGCAGTGTTTTTACACAATAGACTTTTTTTTTTAATTTTATTTTTACTTTATTCTACTTTACTGTATTAGTTTTGCCATGCATTGACATGAATCAGCCACAGGTGTACATGAGCTCCCATTCCTGAAACCCCCTCCCACCTCCCACCCCATATCATCTCTCTGGATCTTTTATCTCTAAGAGTAATTAGAGGACACAAGAGCTAGAAATGTATCTTCTAAAGTAACAGTACTTATATATAAAAATTGTGACTTCAAAACTCTAAACCTTCTCAGAGTGCTGTTATAATCCTCAAGAAGAGTATTTTTTATTTTTTGCAAGACAAATTGAAATAATAAGAGCGAATATTATATATTATGTGACAGTCACCGTTATAAATGTTTTATTTATGCCATCTCACTTAATACAACCACTCTATTGGTTATAACAGTTATCTAGTTTTATGAGAGGAAAAACAGGCATCAGACCCACAGAGCATATAAAAAAGTGAGATTTAAATACAGTTGTTTTTAGACAGAACTGAGTTGTTCTGTCCTAACTCAGTCACTGTGCCATATTATATCCATGCTGTTGGCAAAGTGATCTTGTTGGTATGAGGCCAACCAGTTCAGAGAATATCTATTATACTCAGTAAATTGAAATATATTAAAACTATCTTTTTACCTGTCATCAGAAAAAGCCACCAACTCATATCCACTCTTAATTGTCCTGAAGCTGCAAGAAATTTGAGAGATGACCTAGATATTCTTCATTATTTCACATATGTCGACACTGAGTGTCTAGTGACACTGAATATTAAATCTAGTATGGTGCTAAGCTAAGAATAAAATTCTCACGAAGCACTCATGCATTTTCTAATGAATTAGAGCCAAGGTCAATGTGCCATCCTGTTCTGGAGATAACCTTGTCGAGGAAATCTTTGAGCACTTATACAGCTTTGGTTATGCCTTTAACCAATTTAGAGTTCAAGTTGGCGAGGCTGCAGCTTATCTGGGGTCCCTACCATCACTTGGCTGAGAGTGGTTTTTACGTGTTTACAGAATGATTCTGCCACTCCTATTTACTATTCTAAATCACTCTGTAAATTGTAAATCTTAATTAAAGTAGCAGTTTGCATACAGATTAAGTCATAGCATTATATTTAAACAAGGGAATTACTTGAAAAAATAGTGTTGTCTGGTTTTCAACTATCTTTCTTGCTTCTTGCATTATGTTTTAGTGTAACTTTAAAGAGAATAAGTCTTTTTTTTTATTTTTTTGACCAAATATGTTTCAGCTGTCTGAGCTCTGCATTTATATTATATAGAAATGGCTGACTCCCTTTGGCATTTTTCTCCATTATAGATTTGAAACTTTTATAGACAATTTTATTTTCATCCATTTTGAGATTCTACTTTTTTCCTTTTGTGTGCTTAGAATGAATAGACCTTATATGTTTCTTGTTTTATGCAATTCCTATGCAGCTGAGCTTTATTAAATGGGAGGACATTTTCTTTATTGATCTCTTCACTCCTTATTTTAAAACAAAAATAATCTTTAAATTTTAAAGAATCATCAATTATAGAGTGAATTGTGATTTAACAGCATTCTTGGGGTGGAAGGAACCAAAAATAATAAATGAAAGTACCAAATATTGTAGACCACATCCTGATTTCAGAAACATTAAAAAGTGAAAAAATTGTGCATTCCACAAATTGGTGAAATACATGTTCATGGTTTATACCAGTCCAGTAACCCATCCTTCTCCCGAGAAGTGCTCAATAAGAGACTCTTAGGGAATTTGTAAAATATTATAACATCTGCAGATACTTCAGAAGCAAAATATTCCTCACACATTACTCAGAAACTGTTGCTTTTCTTTATATGAGATACAATGTTTTGAGTTCCAACTCTATTTGAAAGAACATGTCCATTTTTCTCAGGCATTTAAAAAACATTTCAGTTGAAATGTGGCTCACAAGCATTCTTATATAGTGGCTTGTGCAGTTTTAGAAACTTCTAAAAAGGAGATGCTACCTGCCGTGAGACACAGCACTCTCTGGTTTTATTTTGAATACCACTGCAGGTGTTTTTACTTTTGGTTTATACTTAATTGCACATTGAAGCATTAACACATGTTTTCAGCTGCCTGGCGGCAGTGGTATATTTTATTTAAATCCAGAAAATAATGTGATAAGCATATTTACATAATTTATTATGTTTGACAAACCTAAGTGTTCCCAGATTTTGACTTTCACCATGGAAATTCATTGAGAGCTCATCAACCTACCTTGTAATTAAGTACACTGCTTTACAGCCTCTTTTTCAATTGTCAAAATAATTCTATTCCTGTCTGGTAATTATAGAACCCTCCTCCTACTTGGTTCCTGCCTATTTTCTGAGCCTCATTCCCCAAGTTTTCTTTATCCTACATGAAATAAATTCATGCTTGGCTTGATTGAACCATTATTGGTTTCTGTTCTTTGCAAACAAAAATTCAAATTTCATTTGAAACTACTATGTAAAATGGAAATGCATAGTAATTTTAGAATTTTTACATTTCCATATAGCAAAATGAATAGAGATAGGCTAGATTTATGTATGTTGTATGTATGTTGACTGCATGTTGGATTTGAGCTAGCACATGCTTGTATGCTTAGTCGCTTCAGTCATATCTGACTGTTTGCAATCGTATAGATTATAGCCCACCCCCCCCCCCACCGCCCCTGCTGGCTCCTCTGTCCATGGGATTCTCCAAGCAAGAATACTGAAGTAGGTTGCCATGCCCTCCTCCAGGAGATCTTCTTGACTCAGGGATCAAACCAAGGTCTCTTATGTCTCCTGCTTTGGCAGGTGGGTCCTTTACCACTAGAACCACAGGGAAGCCCAAGCTACCGTGCAAGCTATGATGAAAATGTGGTGCTTTATGTTTGAGGCAAAATTCAAAACTAGATGAACAGATCTACCTATTATATTTCATTATTATCAAATTTGAGTTTGAGGTTTATCATATAGATAAGAGGAGATATTAAGTGTCATTTTAGGTAGTTTTTCAAGAAACTAGGTTCCCAGGAAGGTTGCTGGGGCATTTGTTTTAAGCCACCCCAGATTTATGCAGTGTCCAATTGGGAGGCTTTCCTTTAGTAGGAGTAAGCAGAGTCTGTATTTCATTTAGTGAAGCCAAAATAGATGGATATGTTCAGTGCCCACATCCTGATCCAAGCATGAGCATTAGATATAAGCTTGGAGGTTTGGATTTGGTGTGGGGGAGGCTACCACTTTGAATCCCAAGATACTGACAAAATTATAGTTATGTAGATAGGGTGGACAAAAAGATTTAAGTATAACAGTAAGTGAACAGAGAAGCTGGAGCTATAGGCATATAGCTGAAGAACCCAGGATTATATATACTAGCTTTAAATAAGTGTGAAGGGAAATAGAGTGGCCAGCAATATCACCAGAATTCAATATATCTTTCTCCATACTCATGTGTTCTTTTTTCTATGTTATATTTAGTCTCAGATGAGTTGTGATGTAGTGATGACCTTCAGTACATTTCCTAAGTAATTCTTGAAAATAAACTTTCATATTTGAGTCTCATCAGCAACTTTAATGTTACTTTACCAAATGTGGATCAAGCTTCTGATTGGCTGAGTTTGAATCTCATTCTTTCCCTTGATAGAGTGGGTAAAGTTAGTATCAACACAACCACATAGAATTAGCATGGAAAAACGTGTCTCACAAGAAAAATCAGAATGTAGTTATTAGAAAAAGGATAGTATAAGCTTGATAGGCAGGGAAAACAGACACCTAAACATTTTATGATTCTTTTAATCTACTTTTTTCTTATACTGTACTATACTAATAGTATAGTCTTATATCCCAGCAAATCATACTCATAGTTGGACCCTAGCATTTGGGGCATAATTACATGTGTAAGTTGTTATTTTCAGTTCAGTTCAGCCACTCAGTTGTGTCCGACTCTTTGCGACCCCATGAATCACAGCACACCAGGCCTCCCTGTTCATCACCATCTCTTGAAGTTCACTCAGACTCACGTCCATCAAGTCTGTGATGCCATCTAGCCATCTCATCCTCGGTCGTCCCCTTCTCCTCCTGCCCACAATCCCTCCTAGCATCAGAGTCTTTTCCAATGAGTCAACTCTTCTCATGAGGTGGCCAAAGTACTGGAGTTTCAGCTTCAGCATCATTCCTTCCAAAGAAATCCTAGGGTTGATCTCCTTCAGAATGGACTGGTTGGATCTCCTTGCAGTCCAAGGGACTCTCAAGAGTCTTCTCCAACACCACAGTTCAAAAGCATCAATTCTTTGGTGCTCAGCCTTCTTCACAGTCCAACTCTCACATCCATACATGACCACAGGAAAAACCATAGCCTTGACTAGATGGACCTTAGTCAGCAAAGCAATGTCTCTGCTTTTGAATATGCTACCTAGGTTGGTCATAACTTTCCTTCCAAGGAGTAAGTGTCTTTTAATTTCATGGCTGCAGTCACCATCTGCATTGATTTTGGAGCCCAAAAAAGTAAAGTCTGACACTGTTTCCACTGTTTCTCCATCTATTTCCCATGAAGTGATGGGGCGGGATGCCATGATCTTCGTTTTCTGAATGTTGAACTTTAAGCCAACTTTTTCACTCTCCTCTTTCACTTTCATCAAGAGGCCCTTTAGCTCCTCTTCACTTTCTGCCATAAGGGTGGTGTCATCTGCATATCTGAGGTTATTGATATTCCTCCCAGCAACCTTGACTCCAGCTTGTGTTTCTTCCAGCCCAGCATTTCTCATGATATACTCTGCATAGAAGTTAAATAAGCAGGGTGACAATAGACAGCCTTGACGTACTCCTTTTCCTGTTTGGAACCAGTCTGTTGTTCCATGTCCAGTTCTCACTGTTGCTTCCTGATCTGCATACAGATTTCTCAAGAGGCAGGTCAGGTGGTCTGGTATTCCCATCTCTTTCAGAATTTTCCACAGTTTATTGTGATCCACACAGTCAAAGGCTTTGGCATAGTCAATAAAGCAGAAATAGATGTTTTTCTGGAACTCTCTTGCTTTTTCAGTGATCCAGCAGATGTTGGCAATTTGATCTCTGGTTCCTCTGCCTTTTCTAAACCAGCTTGAACATCAGGAAGTTCAGGGTTCACGTATTGCTGAAGCCTCGCTTGGAGAATTTTGAGCATTACTTTACTAGCATGTGAGATGAGTGCAATTGTGTGGTACTTTGAGCATTCTTTGGCATTGCCTTTCTTTGGAATTGAAATGAAAACTGACCTTTTCCAGTCCTGTGGCCACTGCTGAGTTTTCCAAATTTGCTGGCCTTCTGAAAGCATCACCCAATTTAATAGGGATGAGATCCATCGTTTAGAGGGTAGATAAAATGCTACATGTCTGATTACAAAATTGTAAAGTGTATGTTCTTAATGCCTGAATGATTTGTTGCTGTTCAGTTGCTCATTCATGTCCACCTCTTTGAGATCCCATGGACTGCAGCATGCCAGGCTCCTCTGTCTTCCACTGTCTACCAGAGATTGCTCAAACTCATGTCGATTGAGTCAGTGATGCTTTCTAACCATCTCATCCTGTGCTGCCCCCTTCTCTTTTTGCCTTCAATCTTTCCCAGCATCAGGGTTTCTTCCAATGAGTCGGCTCTTCACATCAGGTGGCCAAAGTATTGGAGCATCAGCATCAGTCCTTCCAGTGAATATTTAGAATTGATTTCCTTTAGGATTGACTAGTTTGATCGCCTTGCTGTCCAAGGGACTCAGGATTCTTCTCCAGCCCCACAATTCAAAAGCACCAATTCTTTGGTGCTGAGCATTCCTTATGGTTCAACTCTTACATCTGCACATGACTACTAGAAATAGCAAGTCTTAATTCTTTCAGAGATTAAAGAGATGTGATCCCAGCACTGAATGAAAAGGTTAACTCAGCGAATTTTCTGGGAGTCAGTGTTCCCTCTCCAGTGCTCTGTGCCATCTGTGTTTCTGAAAAATATGTCATTTGAGAAAAATCTCAGTACAGGTCTTGCAAATCTTACTTCCATCCCACAATTGGCCCCATTATGGGTACTTATAATTGATTATCCTCAGTTCTGGATTTATTTCAAAATAGTGAAATAGTGTAGTTCTTAAGCTCTGGAAATGATATTTATCTTAATGGAAACATATTGTTTGCATGGTTGCCCAGAATTATCAACTGCCAGAGCAGACTGTGGATGCACAGCATAATCATTGCTCATTTGGGGGATGGCCACAGGATATCCAAGTGGGACAGTCTTCCTTGTGCTAATATAGTTGCCATTGTCCAAGTCTATCACACATGTTTGAAAAGAAATATTCACTGCTGTATCACTTTAGAATTGAATATAATGAACAAATGAAATAAAAAGAAAATCAAAAGGAAGAAAGAAAGAAAGGAAAAAGAAAAAAGGGGGTAAAATCTTTAAGTGAAGATGAAAATTTTAAATAGTATGGTAAAATTTAAAGTATTAAATTTAAAGTAGAAATATATTATTAGCTTTATTATCCTCTCTAATAAATTTACTCATATATGGATATTAACACATAATTCCTTTAGATGTCCTCCACTCAGCTTGTCTCAATTTTATTTAATATTCTTATTTTTTAGATGTTTTAACTTTTTATTTTGAAATAATTGTTCCCAGTTTTATTGAAAATTAATTGACACATATCACTGTATAAGTTCAAGGAGTACATCATGATGGTTTACTTTATGTATATTGTTAAGTGATTATCACAGTAGGCTCAGCAAGCATCCATCTTCTCATATAGATATAGTAAAAAGAAAGGAAAGATCAAAGGGAAAACATATTTTCCTTGTATCAGCCCTCTTTGGATTTTCTCTCTTAACATTTTTTGTGTATGTCATCTATCAGAGTTAGCTGCAGGTTTCATGCTGCACTTTCTTTCCTAGTACACATAACATTTATCTTATAATTTCAGATTTCTGCCTCTTGACCATCTTTCTCTAATTCCTCCTCCTTCTCCCCTCCACTTCTGGTAACCATATGTTCCATCTCTTTTTCTGCGAGTTTGGTTGGACTTTAGTTTCTCTATCTGACTTACGTCATTTCAGATTTTGCCCATGTTTTCACATGGGCATTTCTTCTTTTTAATCACACACAGACATACATATACACACATACACTCACACATATACCACAACTTCTCTGTCTGTTCATCCATCAGCTGGGCACTTAGGTTGTTTGCAGGTCTAGAATTATAAATAATTCTGCTGTTAATGTGAATGTACCAATACTTTTCCAAGTTAGTTTTTTCTTTGGTGGAAGTAGAATCGTTGGATCATATAGTAATTCTGTTTTTAATTTTATGAGGATCCTCTGTACTGTTTTTCATAGTTGCTGTAGCAGTTTACAGTCTCACCAGCAGTACAAAGGTTCCCTTTTCTTTGCATTTATGCCAGCATTTGCTGTCCTTTGATGATGGCCATTCCAACAAGCATGAAACAATACTTTATTGTTTCGATCTGCTTTTCCCTAATGACTAGTGATGTTGAGGATAATCTCATATACCTGTTGGCCTTTTGTATATCTTCTTGGAGAAGTGTCCATTTATGTTCTTTGTCCAGTTTTTCAAATTAGGTTATTTGGTTGTTTGCTGTTGCATTTTACGAGTTCTTTACATATTTTGAATATTAACTCCTTATCAGATATATATTAGCACTTTTTTTTTTTGCCATTTCATAGGTTTTCTTTTTACTTTGTTGATGGTTTCTTTTGCTGTACAGAAGTTATTTAGTTTGATGCAGTCCCACTTGTTATTGTTGCTTGTGCAGGTTAAAAATATCAGATCCCAAAAGACATTACAAACATTGAATAGCAAATTAATATATAGAATGTTCTCATGTACCTTTCCCCTAAACCTCTAATATAACAACCTACAGTGATACTATAATTATTGAACCAGAAAATTAACATTGAATTTTAC
>SJYC01078103.1:0-11857 GCA_006408675.1 Madoqua kirkii | reverse complement strand
CAAATCTCTAGAGATACTGAAGATATATACCTTACATTTAAAAACTGAGAGAAATCAAAAAAACAGACAATTTAATTTAAAAATTTAAGATTATAAAATATCATAAATATGTACAGTAGGAAAACAAGGGTAATTTTTAACCTACAAACTGAGCAATACTGTGGAGTTAAAATATAAGTATGTGTCTCTTTACTGTAGTTTATGAGCTTTTAGATATAGGAATACTATACATTCAGTTCAGAAAGACTTTAAAAACCTTAATCTTGTGTTTTGCTGTATGATGAGTACAGATATTTGCAAAAAAAAAATCCATTACTAAATGAATCAAGATAATTCCTCATTTGTATAAAAAAATTCATGGTATTTAAATTCAAAATAAGTTTTCTAGAGTTTCAACTCATACTTGAAGAGGAAAAGTTAGACAAAGGATTCTTTCCAACTGAGGGAGCTATAACCACTCTCGGCATGACAGGAAAATAAAATATGAAATGATGTTCATAATCAGGTGAGGATTGTGTTGAAGAAGTCTTAAATTTGATGTAATCATTCATTGAGTTATTCATTCACACTGCATACATTTAGTTCAATTTGCTTATGAAGTGAAGTGGCTCAGTCGTGTCCGACTCTTTATGACCCCATGAACTGTAGCCTACCAGGCTCCTCCCTCCATGGGATTCTCCAGGCAAGAGTACTGGAGTGGGTTTTCCAGGCGATCTTTCCAACCCAGGGATTGAACCGTGGTCTCCTACATTCCAGGCAGACCCTTTAACCTCTGAGCCACCAGGGAAGTCCATGATGCTCATCAAATCGACTCTCTTTAGAGTAGTTATGTATGAGATGTACTTTCTATTACATTGTTTGCTACTGTAGAGACAGTATAAGGTCTAAATCTGTAAGTTTTTACAGAGTTTCTCTGTCTTTTATCCTTCCTGTCTAAAAGAAGAGTTAGGTGCTCAGTTATGGGACAAAAAAAAGCAGCCCAAGTGTCATGAGGGAGATGTAATTGACACAGTGTAAGGGTTTAGATTCAGATGCCTAACACTGTGCCTCCATTTCTAAAGTAACAAGCATTGGTCTATGAATCTAGGTCAAGTTCAGCAGATAGAGTACTCTTATGAGGCCTGGAAGAAGAAATGGTTTCTGAGTATTAGAATGCCCTTTGAGTGCAGTGCACAGGTGTCGGAAACATGAGGATTCTAAAACCATAGTGTTTAAAGGAAATTCAGACCCTAGTGCATCCGTGACTGTATTAAACTAGATTCCAAGGTGAACACACATCCAGATGATGGTAGAAATAAATGCTTGCTGTTTAGAAGGTGTTTTCAGAAACCAGTATCAGTTACAAATTTGAAACCAAAATTATTTTAGAAAACAGCATATATAAATACAATAAACAGATTTAAATGTAAGACCAAAGAAAATTCATATTTTCTAATAACAGTGTTAATGCCAATACATCAAATTCATCAATTTTTGTTAAATAAAAAAACAATCTTTTATAGTACAGATTCTACTCAATTTATGCAAATCAGCTACATCTCGTATCATGAAGGACTTATCTGTGAACAAAACAGAGGCACTGCTGACATAATTTAAAGATACTGTTAATATTTTATATGTTCTTAGCAATAAAACTATGTGTTTTTTTCCTTAGAATAAAAGCTTGAAAACAAACTGTTGTTTGGAAACAAGCTATGTGGCCTGCATGCAGAAGAAGTGAGTATGTTTTCCTTTCTTAAAGCTTCAAATGAATAGAAACAGTATTAGTGCACAATATTTTTTTTTAACCCAGACATCTGGTGACTCTGTTCCCTTAAAACATAACTGCAAACATTGGAATAAGAAAATAAAAACACATTTTAAACTTTTAGGTATTTTGGATGTTTTAACATTTCATCACCAAATAGAAAAAATGTTAACCCACTTAAGTGTTGTTTTCCTAAATGATATTCTGGATTTCTTAACTGGATTAATAAGAGTTCCTTACTAGCAAACACCTGGAAGTCCATGAAGTTTTCACTTTGGTGCCCTCTATGTGGTGATAAAGAATCCTCCTGCCAGTGCACGAGAGGCGGGTTCAATCCCTGGATATAAAAGATCCCCTGGAGAAGGGAATGACAACCCACTCCATTGTTCTTGCCTGGGGAATGCCATGGACAGAGGAACCTGGCAGCCTCCAGTCCATGGGGTCACAAAGAGTTGGACATGACTTAGGACTAAGCAACAACATCAACAATGTGATGTCTATACCTGTTTGAGACTAGAGTGGCAAAATGAGGATTCTCGGACTGAACATAAAATGAAAGAAACAAATTCACTGGTTCTATTTGATGGATAAAAAGACTGTCTCATACAATATTGCCCCCTAAGTGGGGGAAAATGTCATTCTGTTTAATCCAGGTTTAATTAAATCTATTTTTTTCTTTTCCTGATCTTCCAAATGAATCTGTAATGTTGTAGAAATATAGCTCACAGTCAGTAATCCTTAGTGACAGTAAAGAGAGAGTAGAAATAGTTCCATAGTAAGTGATACTTCAAGGAGAGGAGACTGTACTTAATGTGTTAAGTTGGAGCCTCAAAGGAGCATACAAAAATACTAGTTGTGCAATAATAATAATAATAATAATGGAAAAAGCCTGTGAATGCTAAGGCCCAGGCATGTTAGTCTTCAGTGAAAACCAGATACTTATGAAGGAAGCAGGTTTAGGTAGGACAAAAACAGTCTAACACAAGTTTATCCCTTTCCCCATAGCAGATTAGAAGGAAGGCACAGAGCTGGTGAACAACTTCTACCATCTCCTAAATACGGAGCCACCTCTTATTCCAAAATCTATGTCCTGATATTACCACCTTCTAGCAGAAGGAACAGGAAATATTACCTTGTGACTCACAAGCATTGCTCTTTAGGAGTCTATCTAGAAAGTAATGGCACATATGTCCTTGTATCGTATTTGCCAGAACTAGGTCACAAGCCTAGCTAACTTGTAGGAACCTGGAAAAGGCCATTAGGTTGGTGTTCGAGTGCTCATGCAAAATTTGGTTTTTTTTTAAATTAAAGAAGGTGAGAATACTCCGTGGTGGACATGTATAAGTCACTATTGAGAGTCTAGCATGCAATATGATTATCCACTTATAATGTCTTTATAATAATATTATATATGAAATGAATAGAGTTGTTAAATACATTGAAAGTTTGATGCCCCATAAATGAAAAAATCAAACTGAATGGCATATAGATATAAGGCTGTATATTTTATTTTTTCCATTGTATTTTTCTATTTGGATATCAATAGACTCTCATACCATTTATATTTGCTAAGTTTCTAGGCATATGGCATACCTAGTGTGCAGTTTCTGAATATTACCCTTAAGAGGATAAGCAAGTGGAGCTGTTTTGAATAAGGACCATCTGAATTGAAGCTATATTCTGTGATAATTTACATGTTCCCAGAGTTCACACAACACCCATGTACATGAAAAAGAGGTGGCCCTAGGAGAAGAGGTGTGTGGTGTTTAGAAACAAACAGAAGAATGAAAAAACAACAATGATGACCTGGGTCTACCTATAGTTTTTAGCTCCTTAGTTCAAGAAAGACTCATATATTCTCTTCATCTTAGCTTCTTAGAGGACATATTATTTTTGCATTCTTATTTATGAATTACTAGAGTTTTTATTTTCTCAATTCAACAGATCAATGCAGTTGGCTCCTGAAGGAATGCCTGTGAAAAATTGTTTCTAATATTTGAACCTTTCAAGGGTGTGCCATTTACAACATTTTCAAGATTCTACTCTAACTAATGATGCTCCCACCATTAGATGATGAGTTAGTAATTATAACACAATCAGTTATAACACAGTCCCCCATTTTGCCAACTAAAATACTTTGCATGGTTGGAAACATTTTGAATATAAAAGTAAAGTAAATAAAAGTTGCAGTTTGATAACTGAAAGACTTATAAGCATTCAGTGAATGCTTAGAAAAGTATAATATGTAAAAAACATAAGTGGTATTACTTATTAAAAATGATTTCATATCAGTACTGTTTACTAGGATATAGTAATTCATGAGGATCATGTAATTTACTAGGTACTATGGCCAGGTACTTTTATTTTTTGGTTTTTAAATAGGTTTTATTTTTTAGAGACATTTTAGGTTCATAGCAGAATTGAGCAGAAAGTCCAGAGTTTCCATATACTCCTGCCTGCACACATAACCTCCACTATTATCAACATCCTCCACCAGAATGGTAAATCTTTTATAATCAATGAAACTACACTGATGCATGATTATCATCTAGAGTCCCTAGTTTAGTTTAGGGTTTGTTCTTGGTGGTGTACATTCTATAGATTTTGACAAATATATGACATATATATACCTTTACAGTATCATATAGAGTAGTTTCACTGACTTAATCTGTGGTTTAAGAAGCCCTTCAGGTAATTCTTGTGTACATTAAAATTTGACAACCATTTCATTACAGAATTTTGAAAGCTAAGTTGAAAAAAATAGTCAAGAAATTAAGACTGTATGAAATCCTGCATCTAAACTGAAGATGTACTTGATTTAGCCAATTCTCTTATTTTACTGAGGTATAATTGACTTTTATTAGTTTCAGGTGTATAATGTAGGCATTCAGTGTTTTATGTTTTATTTAATAATGGCTATATCTGCTTGTGCTAGACAGTATATCCTTGATAATTAATTGATTTTATACATGATAGCATGTATATCTTATCCTATATACTTGCTTTGCCACTCCCTATCACCCCTTCCTTGTTGGTAACCACTAGTTTGTTCCTCTATACCTCTCAGTCTGTTTTTTTTTTTTTCCAGATTTACTTATGTTTTTTTGTTTCCACATATAAGAGGTACCATAGACTATTTGTCTTTCTCTGTCTGACTTTCATTGTATATATTTATACCACATCGTTTTTATCCATTCATCTTTGATGGACATTTAGGTTGCTTCCATATCTTGGCTATTGCAGCAATGCTGCTATAAACATTTAGGAAGATGTATCTTTTTGAATTAGTGTTCTTAGTCATATGAGTAATTCCCATACTGTTTTCTGTAGTGGCCACACCAACTTAAAGCACCAGCAACAGTCTACTTGGGTTCTTTCTTCTCCACATCCTTAACAACGTTTGTAGACTTTTTGATGATAGCCATTCTGACAGATGTGAGGTGATATCTGTTTATGGTTTTGATTTGCATGTTCTTGATAATTAGCAATGTTAAGCATCGTTTCATGTCTTATAATTTCATGGATGGTTTCTTTTGCTGTGTAAAACTTCTTAAGTTTAATTAGGTCCCATTTGTTTCTTTTTGCTTTTGTTTTTTTTTGTTTGTTTGTTTTGTTTCTTTTCTTTTGGAAATGAGGGGCTTCCTTCATAGCTCAGTGATTAGAGAACCTGGCTGCAATACAATGAGTTCAGTCCCTGAGTTGGGAAGATCCCCTAGAGAAGGAAATGGCAACCCACTCCAGTGTTCTTGCTTGGAGAATCCCATGGACGGAGGAGTCTGGTGGGCTACCGTCTGTGGAGTCGCACAGAGTCGAACATGACTGAAGCGACTTAGCGGCAGCAGCAGCCAGTATTCTTGCCTGGGAAATCCCTTGGACAGAGGAGCCTGATGGGCTAGAGTCCATGGGGTCATAAAAAAGTCAGACAAGACTTAGTGACTAAACAACAGAAACAACTAAACCTCCTACTTGATATTTTATAATCTCTACCATCAACCCCCCAGCCCATATTAACTAGTAACCTGATTTATATCCCTAGTCTTTTGTCTTTTCTAGGATATTCTATAGATGGTATTATACAAAATAAAGCTTTTTTTTTTTGTGACTACATAGTATCAGGTCAGTTCAGTTGCTCAGTTGTGTCCGACTCTTTGCGACTCCATGAATCGCAGCACACTAGGCCTCCCTGTCCATCACCAACTCCCGGAGTTCACTCAGACTCGTGTCCATCAAGTCAGTGATGTGATGCCATCCAGCCATCTCATCCTTGGTTGTCCCCTTCTCCTCCTGCCCCCAATCCCTCCCAGCATCAGAGTCTTTTCCTATGAGTCAGCTCTTCGCATGACATGGCCAAAGTACTGGAGTTCCAGCTTCAGCATCATTCCTTCCAAAGAAATCCCAGGGTTGATCTCCTTTAGAATGGACCGGTTGGATCTCCTTGCAGTCCAAGGGACTCTCAAGAGTCTTCTCCAACACCACAGTTCAAATGCATCAATTCTTCAGCGCTCAGCCTTCTTCACAGTCCAACTCTCACATCCATACATGACCACAGGAAAAACCATAGCATTGACTAGACGGACCTTAGTCGGCAAAGTAATGTCTCTGCTTTTGAATATGCTGTCTAGGTTGGTCATAACTTTTCTTCCAAGGAGTAAGTGCCTTTTAATTTCATGGCTGCAATCACCATCTGCAGTGATTTTGAAGCCCCCCAAAATAAAGTCTGACACTGTTTCCACTGTTTCTCTATCTATTTCCCATGGAGTAATAGACATTAGAAATCCACCCATATTGTTATATATTTCAGACTTTATTTAAAACATGGCTCACTCTTTTTTAGCATTCCATTTCATGGATCTATGATAATTTGTTTACTGTTCACCACTTGAGGGACATGTGGGTTATTTCCAGCTTTTGACTCTTATGAATAAAGATACTATAAGCATTTATGTGTATATTATCATTTCTCTTGCGTGAATACCTACAAAAAATTTCTGTCTAATTTATTTTATAAGAAACGGTCAACCAGTTTCCCAAAATGACTATAGCATTTTGTATTCCCACTTACCTATTTTTCAAATATCATTTCATGTAACTGTGATAATCTATTTGCATGTATTTTTAATCCTGCTAAAGAATCAGAACCTATAATCTTAGATGTAGAAGGACAGATAATTGAGGTCCTTATGTTAGAATGTTTGAAATTGGGTCTGCTCTTGAAAAATAGGAATGCTTAATCAGCCATCTGCGGCTCACCAGAATGTCTTCCAAACAGTAGACACCAATGTCTGCTGGGAGATATATCTTTCTTACAAACACTTTTTTGTTTGTAATAGTCCTCATAAAAAGCATTATCCTAATAAACACTGTTTATTATCTTAACAAACACTGTTCACCTTAACTTCTTAGCATTCTAGCAACTTCCTTCACCTCCTGAAACATTTGCTTGCTACCTCCCCTTTATATTCAATATATAACCTAAATGTAAACTTGACTGTCAACTGAAACTCATGTTTATTTAATCTTTAACAATTTATAAAATTAAAAATAAGCAGTAAAACTGAGCAATACATATCTGCAGGTATATGTATAGATATGCCTCAGTTCAGTTCAGTCACTCAGTCGTGTCTGACTCTTTGTGACCCCATGGATTGCAGCATGCCAGGCTTCCCTATCCATCACCAACTCCCAGAGCTTGCTTAAACTCATGTCCCTTGAGTCAGTGATAACATCCAACCATCTCATCCTCTGTCATCCCCTTTTCCTCCTGCCTTCAGTCTTTCCCAGCATCTGGGTCTTTTCCAGTGAGTCAGTGCTTCCCATCAGGTGGCCAGAGTATTAGAGCTTCAGCTTTAGCATCAGTCCTTCCAATGAATATCAGGACTGATTTCCTTTAGGACTGACTGGCTTGATCTCCTTGCAGTCCAGTGGAATCTCAAGAGTCTTTTCCAACACCACAATTGAAAAACATCAATTCTTCAGCACTCAACTTTCTATACAGTCCAACTCTCACATGCATACATGACTCCTGGAAAAACATTAGCTTTGACTAGATGGACCTTTATTGGCAAAGTAATGTCTCTACTTTTTAATATGATGTCTAGTTTGGTTATAGCTTTTCCTCTAAGGAGCAAGTGTCTTTTAATTTCATGGCTGCAATCATAATGCAGTGATTTTGGAGCCCCTAAAATGAAGTCTTTCACTGTTTTCCATTGGTTCCCCATCTATTTGCCATGAAGTGATGGGGCCAGATGCCATGATCTTAGTTTTCTGAATGTTGAGTTTTAAGCCAACTTTTTCACTCTCCTCTTTTACTTTCAACAAAAGGCTCTTTAGTTCCTCTTCACTTTCTGTGATAAGGTTGGTGTCATCTGTGTATCTGAGGTTACTGATATTTCTCCCAGCAATCTTGATTCCAGCTTGTGTTTCATCCAGCCTGGCATTTTGCATGATGTACTCTGCATATAAGTTAAATAAGCAGAGTGACAATATATAGCCTTGACATACTCCTCCTCAATTTGGAACCAGTTCATTGTTTCATGTTTGGTTCTGTTACTTCTTCACCTTCACACAGATTTCTCAGGAGGTCAGGTGGTCTGTTATTCCCATCTCTTGAAGACTTCTCCACAGTTTGTTGTGATCCACACAGTCAAAGGCTTTGGTGTAGTCAGAGCAAAAGTAGATATTTTTCTGGAATTTTCTTGCTTTCTTGATAATCCAATAGATGTTGGCAATTTGATCTCTGGTTCCTCTGCCTTTTCCAAATCTAGCTTAAACATCTGGAATTTTATGGATCACTTTATGTTGAAGCCTGGCTTGGAGAATTTGAGCATTGCTTTGACAGTGTGTGAGATGAGTGCAGTTGTGTGGTAGTCTGAGCAATCCTTCGCATTGCTTTTCTTTGGGATTGGAATGAAAACTGATGTTTTCCAGTCCTGTGGCCACTGCTGAGTTTTCCAAATTTGCAGGCATTATTGAGTGCAGCACTTTTACAGCATCATCTTTTAGAATTTGAAATAGCTCAACTGGAATTCCATCACCTTCACTAACTTTTTTGATAGTGATGATTTCTAAGGCTCATTTAACTTCACATTCCAGGATGTCTGGCACTATGTGAGTGATCACACCATCATGGTTACCTGGGTTATGAAGGTCTTTTTTGTATAGTTCTTCTGTGTATTCTTGCCACCTCTTCTTAATATCTCCTGCTTCTGTTAGGTCCCTACCATTTCTGTCCCTTATTTTGCCCATCTTTGCATGAAGTGTTCCCTTGGTAGCTCTAATTTTCATGAAGAGATCTCTAGTATTTCCCCTTCTATTGTTTTCCTCTATTTCTTTGCATTGATCCCCGAGGAAGGCTTTTTTATCTGTCCTTGCTATTCTTTGGAACTCTGCATTCAAATAGGTATATCTTTCCTTTTCTCCTTTGCCTTTAGCTTATCTTCTTCTCTCAATGTTTTGCAAGGCCTCTTCAGACAAACATTTTGCCTTTTTGCATTTCTTTTTCTTGGGGATGATCTTGATCCCTGCCTCCTGTACAATGTCTTACACCTCCTTCCATAGTTTTTTAGGTACTCTGTCTATCAGATCTAAACCCTTGAATCTGTTTCCCAGTTTCACTGTATAATCGTAAGAGATTTTATTTAGGTCATACCTGAATGGTCTAGTGGTTTTCCCTACTTTCTTCAATATAAGTCTGAATTTAGCAATAGGGAGTTTATGATCTGAACCACAGTCAGCTCCTGGTCTTGTTTTTGCTGACTGTATAATGCTTCCATCTTTGACTGCAAAGAATATAATCAATCTGATTTCAGTATTGACCATCTGGTGATGTCCATGCATAAAGTCTTCTCTTGTGTTTTTGGAAGAAGGTGTTTGCTATGACCAGTGTGTTTTCTTGGCAAAACTGTTTGCCTTTGCCTTGCTTCATTTTGTACTTTAGGCCAAATTTTCCTGTTACTCCAGGTATCTCTTGACTTTCTACTTTTGCATTCCAGTCCCCTATAATGAAAAGGATATCAGTTTTGTGTGTTAGTTCTAGAAGGTCTTGTAGGTTTTCATAGAACTGTTGAACTTTGACTTCTTCAGCATTACTGATTGGGGCATAAACTTGTCTTACTGTATTAATGAATGATTTGCTTTGGAAACCAACAGAGATTTCTATCATTTTTGAGACTGCATCCAAGAACTGAATTTTGGACTCTCTTGTTGATTATGAAAGTTACTCCATTTCTTCTAAGGGATTCTTGCCCACAGTAATAGATATAATGGTCATCTGATTTAAATTCACCTATTCCTATCCATTCTAGTTTACTGATTCTGAAAATGTTGATGTTCACTCTTGTCATCTCCTGTTTGACCAATTCCAATTTACCTTGATTCATGGACCTAACATTCCAGGTTTCTATGTAATATTGTTCTTAGAGCCCAGTCGTGACTGTCCCTCTCTTTTCAAAGCTTCCAGTCTTTGAAGGAGCGCATTTCCAACTGCTTCCCGGTACGCAGGGCTGAGCGTATCCAACAGGGAGTAGACTGTTTCGTGGTAGGGAGTCTGTAAATGATCATCCACCTGGTCAAAAGCATACACTTTTTACTTTTTACTTCCATCACCAGTCTCATCAACAACTGGGTGTTGTTTTTCCTTTGGGTCCATCTCTTCATTCTTTCTGGAGTTATTTCTCCACTGATCTCCAGTAGCATATTGGGAGTCCATCTTTCAGTGGGTATGCCTAGGTGACTCATTCTGTGTGTGTGAATTTCGTAGGGGAGGGTTGAAGAGGGGAACAATAAGCCACTTTCTTTAAATATTACCTTTTAAACAGTACACTTTTTTGAACAGATTTCGGCTTTTTCTTCCTGCCTAGAATAGCTGGATGTCTGACTCCCAAAGCAGAGATTAAGCTTTTCTCTTTCACTTCTAGACTAGTTGAACTCTTTTTCTGTTTGGCTACAAAGTTCATTCTTGTGCAGTTAAAGGAATTTTAATCTTGACATTTGAAAATGTAAATGAAATTAATTCTCTAATTCATGTTTTTGTTCTTACAGTCAAAAAAAATCCAGTCCCAGCTGAAGGAGCTTCGTTATGGGAAGAAGATTTATTATTTAAGGTAAGCATCTTTCTCCCTACTTCCTCAAACTGGCTGGCTCAATACCTAGACTTATCTATAGTACTATTTAGCTTAAATTTAATTTCTAGGTTTTCACAGGAATTAGAGTTATATTTGACTGAATTGAAGGTGTTCATTTTATTGCCTACTTAATTAATGGAGATAAATATAGATATGGTTTCCTGGGTACATTCTTAATCAAAGGTAGACTTCATTTCAAGGTGTTTAAAGTCTCTTTCTAAACTTCAATTACTTTCATTCAACACTGAGGAATACTGCCTTTCAGAATGCTTACATTACAGTGAGCATATTTTGAACAATTTTTGAGAGATCAGGTTCACTGGCAACCTACATTCTTGACTTTCAGAGATCTCTGCATTAGTCTTTTTATTATAATCTTCATATTTAATCATGGTTGATTGATTTTCATTATACTTTCCAAGACTGTAGGTAGACATCTATCACAAACTATGATTATGGTTAACTGACTAATAGCCTCCCAAATATATCCACTTACTAATCCCTAGAAGCTGTGAATGTGATATTTTATGGCAAAGAGACTTTGCAGATGTCATTAAATTAAGGATCTTGAGGTGGGAAGATTATCCTAAGTTATCTAGATGTATCCCTGAGTATACTGCACAAGTTTTTAATAGTAATACAGGATGGCTTAAGTGGAAAAAAAAAGATTATGTAACCTTTGGAGAAGTTGGAGGAAGAAAGACAATGCAAAGGATTTTCCCACATAGCCTCTGGGATAAACAGCCCTTTTAATACTTTGATGTTACTCCATAAAGTTCATTTCAAACTTTCAACTTTGCAAACTCTTAAGAGAATTAGTTGTGTTGTTTAAGTCACTGAGATCAAAGTAGTTTGTTATAGCAGCAAGAAGAAACTAATACAGATACTTCCTTTTATCTCCCTTGAGCAGAGAAGCTGAGGCTTTAATTGTGCTTGTGATATACCTGCATTCCCAAATGCAGTAGAATAATAGAATATTAGGCTTTTA
>SJYC01078102.1:0-38756 GCA_006408675.1 Madoqua kirkii | reverse complement strand
GCTTTTAGTACTAGTAATAATACTTTGTTTAATAAGTAAATATAAATTAATTTATGTGTAATATCTGTTTTTCAAAAATGTTTCCACTACAGTGATCTTTCTAATCTACCTTCAGTTTTAATTTGAGATAATTCTTTATGAAATGTCTGTAAAATTCTTTAGTTTTTCTGTTGAAAAAAGTAAAAAATAACTTCTCACTTTCTCTGACACATTTACTTTTGGATTAGAGTCATGCAAAGGTGTTCCTATCATGAGAACCAATAATTATTAAATTCTTATTCCATGCAAGTCATGAATCTGGGAATATTTTACCATTTAGTCACTCATAAACATGCTTTCTGTCATTCCTGTAACCTCTTTTATAACAAAATGTTCTTTAGCACACCAAGGAAAATGTGAATTAATTCTCATTAATGCTCTCTGAATCTCAGCCCTCTGCTCATTGTATATGATAGATAAAAGTAGAAAATCCAAGGTATTAATGTTTTCCTATGTACTTTCAATCTCTCATACTGAGACTCACGCTCAGGGTATCTTGACTGTTACATTCAGCTCGGCTTTAGCTTTTTGCAGTCATCAACAACAAATTATTGAAATTGGTGGGGAAAAAAACAACTGTGTATGCATGTTCACATTTGCAAAGAAATGTCTAGTTCTTTGATTTGCTCGACAAAATAAGATTAGAAATATAATCAAAGAATTCCAGGCTCCCTAGAGCTGATAAGTTTGGGGTATTAGGCTGGGAGATTTATGTAAAGACAGAAGATCATATGAGGCTTTTAAAATTTGTTGAATATCCATTCTCAAATTGAAGAGTTATAATAGAAAAGTTTGGAGAAAAGAATAAGGAGATCCAGTAATTTTCCATGATTTACTTCTTTGTTGTATGACAGCTCTTGGACTTTCCTGGTGACTCAGACTGTAAAGAATTGGACTACAATGCAGGAGACGCAGGCTCAATCCGTGGGTCAGAGAGACTCCCTAGAGAAGGGAATGGCCACTCACTCCAGTATTCTTGCCTGGAGAATTCCATGGACAGAGGAGCCTGGCAGTTTACAGTCCATAGGGTTGCAAAGAGTTAGGCGTGACTGAGTGACTAACAATTTCACTTTTTTCAAATATAGATTAATAATTTATCAACTTTCAGAAATTACCCAAATCAGGATTTGTTGAAAATGTGAGACATTATTTGTAAGCCTTGTTCTTTTCTGTCAATTTGAGAACACTTATATATGAAATCAGGTGAATTGCGTATGAACCATGAAGTTGCATAAATTAGAATGCCATCCCATATTCTCTTCCCAAACAATTTAATCTCTAGATTTTTATTACATCCAATAGCAGGAGGTCTAGAAGCATGGCAATTTTTTAGCTAAATTAACTTATTTAGTAGCTAAACTATGTCAGCAAGGACCCAGAGCTGTTTGTCTGTATTTCAGACACTTTCATATCATGATAACTGACTTTTTCTAAACTTTAATTCCTCATTGTACAATGATAGCGTCTAAAGATCTATGTGACTGTGTATAGAGTCAAAGGGTGTGGGGGAAACGTTTGTCCCTAAGTGTCATAATTTTTTATAAAGGAAGTACATTTTTAAGAAGTCTCCCCAAACTTGAGTATGCATCTATGTATAAAAGTGAGACTTCAGTGTTTTCAACTTCTACTGTAAAAAATTGCTTCTTTTAGAAGTAAAGAAACCTAATTGTTAATGGAGAACCACCCAGACAGTTTCTGCTATAATGTACTTATTCACTCATCTTGAGACAGCTTACATTTACATCATCTCATTTGCTTACTTTTATATCAACAGTGTACATTTTAGATATTGTATAAACATGTTAATTGAATGAATGAAAATATACATACATAAGTACATGCACATGAATATATAGGCCAGGGCAGTAGATAGTAGGAACATTATAATTTTGTGATCAGAATCTATCTGTGCACTTATTCAAATGAGTCCACAAAATATTTTTGGTAATAGCTTGCTGAATCTTGAGATAAGTAGTAGAATATTTTATTTCTCTGAAAGTAGTTTCCTGAGCATCTATTCAATTTTGAATAGATTTGATGATTTTTAGTGAAGATAGTATTTGAAGGAGCAGTGCTTACTACTAAAGCACATGAAATTTATCTTAAAAATAATGGAATGTGCTGACAGTTGCAAGGCAGGTTGATAAATTCAGTGTCCTTATTAATGTTTGAGGGCTGGCTTTTGATTGAGGAAGGCAGCCAGTAGCAGTAAACAGTCTATACTAAGGAAAGAAGTGAGGATCTGCAGATTATTTGCCCAAGACTTGAGTACTTTTTATCCTCCTTAATTCAATTTGGAATTGATATTCTCTGGAATACCCACACTTCATTGTGCTATTCTGTTTTACATATACCTATTTTTTAAATTTTGATAGTATTATTTTCTCATTATAGAAAAATGTCAAAACATGTCTAAATGTATAAGGACAAACAAGCAAAAACCCAAAACACTTAAAACCCATTACTTGGAACATACTCAATATTTTGAAATTTTTATTTAAAGAATATTTTAAGAAAGAATTTTTTTAAGTAGCCCAAACCAAAGGTGCTGTGTCATTTTTTTATATTCAATTTCTATACGTACTATAGGGTTTATAAGATATTTAATAATTATTTTCTTTTTCACTTTTTCTAACTTAGTATTCATATACTATATTCTTTTTGTATCGCTATTTAGTTCCTTTTGTATTAGGCATATCTGCTTTGTGATTAATATATGTACATGTTAATAATCATAATATATAGATTATATATATTGTGTTTTTTACATAATTTATAAAGGTATCTTTTATTTACAAGATAGAAACAGACTCACAGACTTACAGAACACACTTAAGGTTACGGTGTAGAAAAGGAGGGAAGGAAGAGATAGGGAGTTTGGAATTGACATGCACACACTGCTATATTTCAAATGGATAACCAACAAGGACCTTCTGTTGATTATTAGTACAGGGAACTCTGCTCAATATTAGTTAACAACCTAAATGGGAAAAGAATATTAAAAACAATAGATACATGTATATGTATAACTGAATCACTTTGATGTATACCTGAAACTAACACAACATTGTTAATCAACTATACTCCAACATAAAATGAAAAGTTTTAAAACTATGCATTATGGTAAAAAATGTGTATTACAATTTTAATTTATGCTTTGATGAAAAATGTTTTATTTTTAACTTGAGGTATAGTTTTTATTGAATACATATCCAACTATATAGTAATTCACTAAAGTTATTGAAAAAAATTAATGTATTGATACCTGATACACATTATTTTTGGATTTGGATTTTTAACTTGAATGGAGGATAGCTGGCAAAAATAATCACATATATTTAAAGGATACAACATGATGATTTGTTACATATGTACAGTGTGGAGTGATTACTAAGATTAAAATAACTAACATCCCTCACCTCATATAGTTAACTGTTTTTCTGGGTGTATAAGAGAGTCATTTAGATCTACTCTCAGCAGTTCTGAATGATACAATACCCCATTGTTAACCATAGTTCCCTATCCCATCAGTGTATTAAGAAAAAATTGTGTTTAAGGCTTTTTTAGCCATATCCAGAGAACTGGGCATTCTCATTAAGGAAATTACAATAAATGAAAGGCTTCTGGTGGTAAGACAGTAAAGAATCTGCCTGCAGTGCAAGAGACTCAGGTCTGATCCGTGGGTCGGGAAGATGTCCTGGAGAAGGGAGTGACTGCCCCCTCCAGTACTCTTGCCTGGAGAATCCCATGGACAGAGGATCCTGGTGGGCTACAGTCCGTGGGTTCACAAGAGTTGAACAGAACTGAATGACTTAACACTTAAGTAAATATGTTGGTCTGCTGAGGCTGACATAAAAAGTACCATGGACCCAATGGCTTAAGAACAGAAATTTATTTTCTCACACTCTAAAGGCTGGTAAATCTGGGATAAGTCTGACAGGTTTCTGTTAGAAACCTGTGTCCTCACATGGAGGAGAGCTAACAAGCTCTCTGATGTCTCTCCTTACAAAGGACACTAGTCCTGCAATATCAGGGTCCCTCCCATATGACCTCATCTAACCTTAATGGCCTCCTGATAGGTCCAGTTTTCACGTATAGTCACATTGAGGGGTAGGCTTCCAACATGAGTTTAGGGGAGACAGTTCAGTTCATTGCAGTAATTAAACAATACATTCAATAAAGCAGTAACAAACCTTGAGAAATTATAAAATGAAAATTAATGTTTTAATTTGCCATAAAAATGATTTCTGGGCAATTTAAATATTTACTTTGAAATGTAATCCACTTAATTTCAGTTATCAATACTTACTTTTTGTTGTCATTTTGGTCATTTCAAAACAATTTACATTAATGTTTCCTCAATTCAGTTCAGTTCAGTTGCTCAGTCGTGTCCGACTCTTTGTGACCCCATGAACCACAGCACAACAGGCCTCCCTGTCCATTACCAGCTCCTGGAGTCCACCCAAACCCATGTCCATTGAGTCAGTGATGCCATCCATTCATGCCTCAAAATAAGTCGATGATCACTCAGGGTATGTGATACTGTCACCTTATCGTGTATCAGAAAAACAAGACCAAGAGAAGGTAAAATACTTGTCTGAAATAATAGAACTAGTAAGTGGCAGAGTGTTATTCTAATCTAAGTCCTGTGACTCCACTATGTCACATTTTTCAGTTATATTTCTACTTTGATTTGTAGGGGGATTTATAGATTATACTTTTCAGAAATATTTTCTACTGTACTCAAAGATGAAAAGGGCACATAGAAAACAGACTTGTGGACACAATGGGGGAAGGAGAGGATGGTACAAATGTAAGAAAGTAGCACTGACGTATATAAACTAAATATATATATATATATAAACATATATAAAACAAATAAATAGTAGAAAGTTGCTGTATAATGCAAGGAGCCTAGCCTAGCACTCTGTGACAACCTGGAGGGGTGGTATATGGGGAAGGGGGGCTCAAAAGCAAGGATATATATATATAATTATGACTGATTTGCTTTATTGCAAGACGGAAACCAATACAACATTGTAAAGCAATTACCCTCCAATTAAAAAATATTTTAAATTTAAAAAGTATTAAAAGGGCAAATATGCATAGATGGAAATATAACTTGTCAACATAAAAATAATCTGTCAGAAACTAATATTCAATACATTTGCTTGAAAATATAAGGATTGTTACTACAAAAATAAGATGGTTTCAGTTTAGAATTGGCAATTGCTTGAGTCAGCAGATTCTTTTCTAACTCCCTATATTTTTATTATCTACTCTACTAGTTTTTAAAACTACAGTATTGTGGTTAAAAAAAAAGAAATTTAATTGACCTTGCCCAAATCAACCCACCTTTTCATACTTGCTCCTCCCCCATGCTTTAAAACATAAAGCCAACTAGCCTGACTTACTTTCTTATTGTTCACCAGATAATGGAATATATATGCATGTTTTAAATGTTTTAAATATATGCATGTTTCTTAGCAGAAGTCATATCAAATTTAAGTCTACTAAATTTTAATTTTTCTCTAAAAATGTTGAAAATATTCCAAATACTGAAAGTCACTAAAAGTGCAAGACTTTAAAAGAAGCCAAATGCATAACTTTATAAAGTGACTTATTCTGTGATTACAGAACTTCAGTCTAAGTTCCAGACTTTATGTTCATTCAGTCCTCTAAAATTATTGGTTGAGAATGCATTATCTGTCAGGCACTGAGCAAAGTGGGTTTTTTCCATTGGACCAAGATTCCTTCACGCTTCAAAGGGATTTAAAGTCAGTGGATGAATTTCAGGACGATATTGATTTCTCAGAATTTTTTCATAATTCTTATAGAGTTGCATATGGCATTTTTCTTGGAGAGGAGCTTATATAATTTATCAGATTATCAAATGACCTATACATATCCAAAATTTAACCGTTTAGGAACCATTGCTTTACATCCTGGCCCTCACCTTCTACCATGTTAAGAATGTTTAGGCAGGGATAAGCAGAGCCACCTCTGCTATTGTTGAGAATACTGTGCTTATTCCAAGTTTCTGTGTTTTCTTTCTTACTCTGTTCACTTATTAGAAAACTCAGGTGTATTCTATAATTGCCAGGTTGATGATTCTGTTAGAAATTACTTTTATAAAATGTTTATAACTTTAACATTTTTAAAATTTACCACTTTCATCACATTTTATCATTAATTCGTAATTTTAAAAAAAGTTATGGCCTATCACATAGGAAAATAAAACACATTAAGCGACTTAAGCCTGGTACCTTGAATACATTTTTAAAAGGTGAATCTCTTTGTGTGTCCCCACCCCATACCCTGTGCCTGCCTATCTTTTCCCTTGCTAATGATTCATGGGGTTCTTTTCCACTGAGCTTAGATCTAGTGTGGGCATCATTCTCATTCCAAGCAACTCCTAAAAGTTAGTCACAGTTGGTATCTATCTGCCGTCTCTGAATGAGCTCTATGTTGCATGTAGCCAGTCTCCAGTTTCTAGAAAAAGACTGCAGTATTTGCTCACTGTTGCCCTACCATTGTAGCAAACGGACAACCATTACGCATTGCAAAGTCTTTGTACAGAAAAGGGCTAAAGCCTAAAGAATTTAGGGAATAAGGTATAAGTGTGAATCTTTCTGCAAAAAATCAAAGTGAGTACAATGAACTTTAGACCAGCTCTAGAACATTTCTTCTTGGGTCTAAGATATTAGAATGAGCCTTGAACTGCTGACCTTTGCTACCCATTCTTCTTCTATCCATAATTTTGCATATATGCCTGGGTTTATCAAACTGTCCTCCCACTGTGAGTGGCCTTCAGTCTTTGCCAGCTGACTTGGCACAGGTCCATGCTTGGATCATATATAGAACAGTGGCACCATCATGAGACCTTCGGGAAAAATCACCTTTTTCTTTGGCACTTGAGAGGGGGACTGCTATTTCAGTTCTAGGCACAACAGCCAGCAATTGCTGCACTCCTTTCTTTAAGTCCTAAATGCTTCTATTTTAAGTGCATTTAAACTTTTTTTTTTTTTCCCCAGTGAGAGAAATCAGTTTCTTCTGAGTACTCTAAAAGTTCAACGTGTGCTTCTGATCAGAAGTTGTCTTAAATTCTGAAATTATAGATTAGCAATTATAACCTCTCATAGAGTCAATGTGAGCATTAGGCATACTGCTCAGGGACATGTGCCATCCCCAGATAGCTCTTCATCTCTAATTAAAATAGAAAGCAATTACAATACTATCTCTGTGCTAAACATAATTCTTTATTTTGAATATAAAATGAAAAGAACAATGAAGAAAACACATAGCAGTTTCATGCATCATACAGTTTTTAAATGCCTTGTTTTCTATATCCTTTATCTTAATGGTGATGCCAACCGTAATTTTAGAAAACAAGGGCAGATTTTTGTTCACCTTTGAGTACTTCTTTTGCTAACACATTTAGATGTTCTCCTTTGTCTTGGCAGGAGACATTTAAAAGCATATTTGTGAACTTAACTTTTCATTCCATTTCATTTCACTGCTTTTACTCAGTTACTAGAATGTTTCTTAAACTACACATAATAAAAAAGAAGAAAGCAGTTACTTCTGAAAGTAATTGAATGGAAAGCTGCTGCCACAGGAACAATTTAGAATACTTTTAAATAGGAAAATTCTCCGTAAACTTTAGAGTTATAAAAAGGAATATGCTGCTTATGAAGGCAAGAGCAGAATCTGTTAGTACTGGGAGTCTTCTTCTGTATCTTCTTCCCTACTATTGTCATTCTAACTTAACAAAACCCAATTGAAAAACACATCAGATTAACTTGTTACATAAATTTGCAGCAATATAGACCCTTCACATTAGAAGGATCCTGTAACACACCAAGCTCCAGTTCTTGCACAGTATCGGCTATTATCCCTAATGGAATGATTCCCTGGTGGCTCAGTAGTAAAGAATCCACCTGCAATGGAAGAGACGTTCGACTCCTGGGTTGGGAAGATCTCCTGGAGGAGGAAATGGCCACCCACTCTAATGTTCTTGCCTGGAAAAATTCCATGGACAGAGGAGTCTGGTAGGCTATAGTCCATGAGGTCACAGAGAGTCAGACACAAGTGAGCATACATACACATCCCCAAAAGGCATTGACTCTGACTAGATATTCAGTGACTAAGGTTCACAACATTCCTAAGCAGGCGTTTTCCTTCTTACAGAATTCTGATTATTGAAGAATCCCCTTCTCACACTCAAGTACAGTTTTTTATATACCTGACTCTGACAGAAATGCCAAGCTCATTCTAAAAAGTAATGTATTTTCCCCCCACAGTCTCCTCTTGTGGTTCCTTCCTTATTCTTTGTCTCTATTTGCCCTTTCTATTCTTCATGCCCTCACCACAGAGAGGCCTTCAGAAGGAGAATTTAACTATATGATGTAATTGCTTCTCAGTCTGAAAAACATTTGTGGTTTCTTAACCAAGAGTAGAGCTCCATTTACTGCTAGTGATGAAATAACCTGGGAAGGGAAGTGGGGTGCATTATTTGAGTAGGCAATGAAACTCATTTCAACGCTCAGAATCCATGCTACTTCAGCAGAAGCCAACATTTACTGTCACTAGCGCACATTTTTCAGTTTTCATCCCAATCACGTAATCTCTTCCTTTTTTCTTTTTGAGCTATACTTGACAAATGAAAGTGTCTTGCTTTCAGGACTACAACATAGTGATCTGATATTTGTATATGCCACAAAGTGATCAGCAGAGTAAGTCTAGTATATATCCATCACCATAAATAATTGCAGTTGTGTGTGTGATAAGATCTTTTAAGGAAGATTTTATTCTCTTAACAACTTTTAAATATGCAATTCAGTACTACTATAGTCACCATGCTGTGCATTGCAACCCCATAACTTTTATGACTGGGAGCTTGTACCGCTTGGTCCCTTTTACTTATTTCATCCGCCTCCCATCCACTGCCTCCAGCAGCCCCCAATAATCTTCTTTTTCATGAAATCATGATTAGCATATCCTCCCATCCTGCCCCAACCACTGAAGTACAGTACGAAGATTCCCTGAGGCTAGAAAAATCCATATGGGATATATTATATATGTGTAGAAACTCTATGATTATATAATACTTGGGGTGAAATCTTTTAGCTTATTCAGTGCTTCTTGCAGCAAGTTAGATAAAACCTGACACAATTAAGAAACACTGCGGGGCCTAAGAGTGCTTTGCAGGCTACAAGAGAAAGAGAAAATAGCACAGTTCAGACTAGTTGACAACTTTGACTAATCCATGTGTAAAAAGTCTTACTTATGTCAACCCTAAGCATTATCTTCTGAATATTTATTTTGTTTATTTCTTCTTCCTTAGTGAATGTAGCTTGATGTGACAAAAATAGTACGTGCTTGCAGTCAGGGGATCTGTGTTCTTTATGATCTTTATGACTCTTGGCGACCCCATGGAATATATAGTCCATGGAATTCTGCAGGCCAGAATACTGGAGTAGGTAGCCTTTCCTTTCTCCAGGGGATCTTCCCAACCCAGGGATTAAAGCCAGGTCTCCCATATTGCAGGCAGATTCTTTACCAGTTAAGCCACAGGAGAAGCCCAAGAATAGTGGAGCGGGTAGCCTAACCTTTCTCCAGGGTATCTTCCCAACCCAGGAATCAAACTGGGGTCTCCTGCATTGCATATAGATTCTTTACCAATTGAACAATCAGGGAAGCATCTTTCTCTCACCTGAAAATTAAGGTTAATTAGTCGCATAGCCTTGTTGTGTATTAATTCTTGTCAGTAAACTGTGGATAAGATCAACACACACACACTTCACAGTTATTTAATAGGATCAAATGAGATTGTATATGAAATTAATTCAATAAAATATCTTGCAACCATTTCATTATCAATGAATTGTTTTTATTTCTAGAGGGAAATATATTTTTTAAGATAATACCAGATTACTTTTTCAGAGTCTAAAAAGCTACTGTTCTTCAGTTCAGTTGCTCAGTCATGTCCAACTCTTTGCAACTCCATAAATTACAGCACACCAGGCCTCCCTGTCCATCACCAACTCCGGGAGTTCACCCAAACTCATGTCCATTGAGTCGGTGATGCCATCCAGCCGTCTCATCCTCGGTCGTCCCTTTCTCCTCCTGCCCTCAATCCCTCCCAGCATCAGAGTCTTTTCCAATGAGTTAACTCTTCACATGAGGTAGCCAAAGTATTGGAGTTTCAGCTTTAGCATCCATTCTTCCAATGAACACCTAGGACTGATATCCTTTAGAACTGGTTGGATCTCCTTGCAGTCCAAGAGACTCTCAAGAGTGTTCTCCAACACCACAGTTCAAAAGCATCAATTCTTAGGCACTCAGCTTTCTGCACAGTCCAACTCTCACATCCATACATGACCACAGGAAAAACCATATTCTTGACTAGACGGACCTTTGTTGGCAAAGTAATGTCTCCGCTTTTGAATATGCTATCTAGGTTGGTCATAACTTTCCTTCCAAGGAGTAAGCGTCTTTTAATTTCATGGCTGCAATCACCATCTGCAGTGATTTTGGAGCCTCCCAAAATAAAACCTGACACTGTTTCCACTGTTTCCCCATCTATTTCCCATGAAGTGATGGGACCAGATGCCATGATCTTCGTTTTCTGAATGTTGAGCTTTAAGCTAACTTTTTCGCTCTCTTCTTTCACTTCACCAAGAGACTTTTTAGTTCCTCTTCACTTTCTGCCATAAGGGTGGTGTCATCTGCATATCTGAGGTGATTGATATTTCTCCCACCAATCTTGATTCCAGCTTGTGCTTCTTCCAGCCCAGCGTTTCTCATGATGTACTCTGCATATAAATTAAATATATGTTCTTAGTTGCATTCAAGAATTATGTCATAACTTTTCAACTCAAACCTTCATACTTTGTAGTCTCCAGGATATATAAAACTTTATGATATAGAGTTGTTTGGGAAGCCTTGAGAAGAACAGTTAGTTCATTTTCTTCATTTTAGGCAAATGTGTGTGTATACACACACAGACACACACACATATATATAGAAAGGCAAAAGGATCTTCAGAACATTCTAGAGAGAACTCATATTTTTAAAGTATTTATATCACGATGAGTTACTAAAGGAATAAAGCTTTTTAAAAATGATATTGTTTGGATACATTTTTTCCTAATAAAGTTTTACATAAGTTTCTTTATTTAAAAAAATGAATGTATAGACCAAGAACTAGATGCAATTTCTTAATATTGCACTTGACCATTGCTGGAACAAAGATGGGGAAGATGATAGTCTTCTTTCCAACTGCCTTTACCATATTGTTTATGGGAATAATAAATGGATATTGTCTCTAATCTAATCTCATTAGTTGTGAAAGAAGCCTTTGCTTTAAATAATTTGGTTTCTTGCTTGGTTTTTATCTTGGACAAATTTGATATGCTGATATACTGATAATTTATTCATTAAAATCTATAAAATCTTCTAAAATAATAATACTGAATTTAATGCTCTCGATTTTTCTGTTTCAAGTTGAGCAGAAATTGTGTTAACTCAGTATTATAACACTCCCCCTTCATGTATTGAATTTGCTCTTACTTTAGGTGCATTGTGGATAACTGTGTTCTTATATTTAATATTTTCACTTGTCTGAGCCCTTTTATTTGCATAGTGCTTGGGTTTTAATGTTAATCTGTAAGAGTTTGGTAGTAATCAAACACAACCTTATAGACTGCCTATTCAATTATGGTTATTTTAATAATGATACTCAGCTTTACTGAATGAGGATGGTCTGTTGGTATTTCATAAATTTTAACATAATGTAGGGACCACCCATATGTCTTGTTACAAGGATATTCTGAGTCCTTAGATCTGGGATGGGGCTTGAGATTCTGCATTTCAAGCAGGACCTTGGGCAGTACTGACTATTTGTCTGTGAGGCCCTAAGGCATTTAATTAATCTGTTAAAGGGTTTTACTTTTCTTTTTCTCAATTTAAAAATTCTTTAGACATTGGTGTTAGAGAATGAAGGAACATTTGAAACGAGATGATCTGAGTTCTGTTTCAGACTTTTCATTTAACTTAAGAATGTTTCTTTTGTATATGGACCTTTGAAAGCAGGTATTTGCATTTGTTATTTAACATCTGCCCTCCTCCCCCTGGTTTTCACTAATCATAGCTGACATTTTGTAGCAGACATACAAGAAACAAAACTGACTGGACTCCCTCAGTAAAGGAGATAGGCTAGTTTACAATTACTCTTAATACAGTATGGTAAGTACTTTTTTTTTTCCCCTGAAGCAAAATTAGTTTATTTGGGATGGGAAAGGGATACCAGAAGGAGACTAGGGAAGTGAGTCAGGGAAGAAAAGAAGGTCAGTAAAGGGTCCATTATCAAGGCATCCACATTGAGAGTGAGACAGCTCCACGGGAAAAATATGAAAAGGAGATCATATACTTTAGAATTATCCTGCTTGTGGCATGCTGATTCCCAAGAATCATAGGCTGAGGCCTGTTCCAAGGTGGTGATAATTCATCACTTCCCAGTGGCCCTGAGCATGGCCAGAATGTCTTTTACTGGTTGGGGATGGGGTGGAGGAAATCCCTCTGTCATAGATGCAGATATAGGCACTTATCCATAGTAGGAGCACACTGAAAGATTGGCAAGTATAACAGTGCAGTGACATAATATATTGTCATTAAATATGAAAAATAAGCCATGTGCATATTCATAAACAGAAAAAGTTTTCAAACAGTACAATACTATCATGCAGTGTTATAGCCATCCAAAAAGCAAAAACTAGTTATGTCATTAGAATACATAGAATCTTATCTACCACTCTTGGAAGATAGGGCAGGAGAGAGATCAGTAGATCAATTACTACATCAGGACCAGCATCATGGAAGAGTGACATTGGGTTAGATCTTGAGGGCATTGCCACAAAATCTATGCTTGATATTTACTCAGTAAATATTTTGAAATGAAGGAAATAGGAAAGGAGGGAAGAGTCAGTAAATGAAGAATGCTGTCTTTCTTGAGAAAACAGCATAGCATCCATTATTATTTAGTAAGTTATTATAGGAACTTGTTGAAATGTATGGTAAATGTGGAAAGAAGCTAGAAGAGATTACAAAGACAAAATGATGCCCAATCAAGAGGGGCATTAATGGGCATATTATTAGTAATTTTGACCACATTAAAAGATGCTCAGCATTACTAATTATGAGAGAAATGCAAGTCAAAACTACAGTGAGGTATCTCCTCACAATGGTCAGAATGGCCATCATCAAAATCTCTCGTTGCTGTTCAGTTATTAAAGTTGTCTCTGACTCTTTGCAACCCCATTGACTTCAAAACGAATGGAATATTACTCAGCCATAAAAATAACAAAATAACTCTACTTTGCAGAAACATGGATGGATCTAGAGATTGTTGTACTGAGTGAAGTAAGTCAGATACAGGAAGAACAATGTCACAGGACATCCGTTACATGTGGAATCTTAAAAAAAGGATGCAAACAAAGTCAGTTACAAAACAGAAGTAGAATCACAGATATAGAAAACAAATTTATGGTTACCAGGGTATAAGGGTGGGAGGGATAAATTGTGAGACTGGAATTGACATATACATACTACTGTATATAAAATAGACAACTAATAGCCTATGTAGGGCTTACCTTGTGGTCCAGTGGTTAAGAATCTGCCTGCCCGTGCAGAGGACACAGGTTTGATCCCTAGTTCGAGAGGATCCCACATGCTTCAGAGCAACTAAGCCCATACACCACAACCCCTGAAGCCTGCATGCCCTAGAAAAGCCACTTCAAAAAGAAGCTGTGAGCCGCAAGGAAGAGAGGCCCCCGCATGCTGCAGCTAGGGAAAGCCTGCACACAGTGGTGAAGACCCACCACAACCACATGTAAATGAGTAAATCAATCTTTCAAAACAAAAGAGGAGCTTACTGTATAGCACAGGGAGCTCTGCTCAATACTATGTAACAGCCTATATGGGAGAAGACTCTACAGGTATCTGTATAACTGACTCACTTGACTGCACACCTGAAACTAACACATTGTAATTCAGACATACCCAATACTTTTTTTAAAAAGAAAATAATAATTTTGAGAGGAAAGTGTCAATAATTTTATGAATAGTTGCTTCTCTTTGTTAGTGGGAAAAAGGGTCCATTTCCTGCTGGCTTGTATTTGAATATCAGCTTTCCTCTCGGATCTCTAGGATTCCTTCTCCTCCTCCCGTGGGGCCTGGGGCATGGCTTATCTTTCCAGGCAGTGAGGTATATGCCAGCAGCAGCTTGACACTGAGTAGGTGCTTCTGACGGATCAGCAGGCCTATAGGTTCCAGTTCTGTTTCTGTTTTCTTTCTTCCTTTTTTTAAAACTGGTTAATGACTTAAAAATGTCTTCTGACTTCAAAGTAGATATAGGACAAAAGGAGAGAAGAAAGGAGCCTGATGATACAGAAGCATTATTCTCAGACAACAAACCAAAAAAAATAAAAATAAAAACCCACATTATAATCTAATATTTTCATATTTCTTTTTAATAAGAAATTTAATGAAAATGGAAACTGTATTGCTATTTAATGGGGTATAAAATTTTTCTCATTTAAAATTATCTACTAAGCTATGAAAAGAGAAGTAGAATAAAATATTCTGGGTATTAAGGAAAAATGGGAGCACTTGGATCTGTCTTACCTATTTTAGGCGTTTAGTAAGCCTGTATTTTATTCACAATTGTTCTTACTATCTTCATCTCAACCCATAGAAGAGGCAGGATTATGCATCAGTTAGTAGTAGAGACTCTGGAATCAGGCCTCTGTGTTTAATTCTGTCAATTCCAGTATGGATTTGAACAAGATAAGTAAACATATGTCTTTTTTTTTTTCTCACATGTAAAATGAGATTAATGATAGCTTCTATATAATACACTTATTTTGAGAATCTAATGATACAATAGTATTTGATACATGTTAAATATACAGTTAGTATTATCTATTATTGTTTAAAAAACCAGGATCATTCTTTTGATCATAGTATTGATAAGAACGATTTTATGATTCTGACACTAACTTAGGTGGAATCCAGACTTTCTTCTCTTGAGTTGAACAACCTTGTTGAGCTGTTTTTGCAGCTGGAAAATGGCAAAATCATTACTAGTCTATGAAGTGTTGGTTGTATAGATCATGCATGTGCATCAGCAATTGCCTTCATCTTCCCTTCTAGTTTATTTTTTCTTAATATATGCAGACAGAAATATAAAATTTTTGCCCCTCGCCCTTTTCATGTTGCTCATAGCCAAGCCTGAGAGAAGATTAAGAGGTACTGTTTTTTCCTCTACTTGCCAGTTAATTATTACTTTGGTTGTTTCCTGCTTGGCGCTGTTCTGCATAATGCTGCTATGAACTCTCACAGAAGTTTTTGGTGCACATACATTTTCATTGCATGAGTAAATTCTGAAGTAAGAGAGTTAGGTCATATGCTATGTTAAATTTTGTAAGAAACTGCCAAGTTTTTTCTAAATTGAATATACAGCTGCATTCCAGCCAGTAGAGTGTATCAATGTACTCTACTTTGCTGCCAATACCAGTTTGGTCAGTCTTTTAAGTTTTACCTTTTCTAATCATGCATCTTCATCAAGCATAATAATTTATTATTTGCTTCTCTAAGGTTAATGATATTGAATAATTTTCATATGCTTATTTTACATTTATAGATCTTCTTTGAAATGTCTATTTAAATATTTTGTTCTTTTTGTAAAAGTGTTTTGTGTATTGGATTGCTTTCTAATAACTGAATATTAATAGTTATTTATATATTTATCCTAGGTAGAAGTTCTTTATCAGATGTATATTTTACAAATGATCCCTCCCACTTTGTGGCTTGAATTTTCACTTTTCTAGCTGTGACTTTCATAGGGGAAAAAAATCTTATTTTTTATTAAGTCAGTTATAAATGTTCCTTTGATATTAAAACTGTTCTTGTCTATCTAAGAAATATTTGCTTAATCCAGGGTCATAAAGTGTTGCCTCTTTAGGCAAGGTTTGTGTTTTCTTTTAGACATTTTATATTTTTCAGCCCTTATACTTAGGTCTGTGGTCCATTTCACTGGGTTTTGTATAACGTATGAGTTGGTGAATTGGGAGGACCTTTTCTTCTATACTGATATTCAGTTGTTTCAGTTCCACCATAATTATTTTTAACATAGTGATGACTGAGCTGAGAACTGACCAATGATGGTATAGAAGCATACCCAGAGTAGTACAGAAACACACCACTTCATTCACGGGTTTCTACATGGGAACTCCATATACCACTCTGTTGATTAGGGGTATGTTATGACTTCTTGCTTTTACACTGCAGTGCGACACTTAGGTAATCTGAAACAAGACTATGCAAAAAGTTTGCCACTGACTGCAGTGATTTTAGGCAACTTTCTTCAACTTCTGGGTCTTAATATCTTCATCTGTAAAATTGAGAAAGCTTGTATCTTTCTTCAGTGCCGTATAAATGTACCTCTTCTTACCTGCCTCTTCTTCCTTCATCTTTTCTTCCATTAACATATTGTTTCAATCAAGGAAAACGCTTTTTTGCCCAATTCTCTTCTATACTGCTGTAATGTGGTGCTCTGAGCTCAGTTTCCCATGCTGGGTTTTACTGTAGTTATCTGTGTATCTGCAACTTTCTTTATAGAGCTAAAAGCTCCTTTTTTGTGTGTGAAAAGAATTCATCTAATACTGATTTATTCTAATTTATCTAGTAAAAATTGCATGCTGCTGTTCCTGTACTAATTACTTCACCTATATGCTGTGGGCTAAAAAAATAATAATTGTAATAAGGTACAGCTTTTCATTCAAAAATTCCACAAATAATAATAGCAATTACTATTTTAAATGTCACATACTGATCAATATGCTACTAACATACTTACCTGACTATATATGATCTTTCCTTTAAGGTAGTGGTTTCCAAACTTATATGCCCCTTAGAATCACATGAAAAAAATATTTTTAAGAAATTCCAAAGCCCCAGGCTTGACCTCATACCAATTAAATAAAATGTCTGGAAATAGGACAAAGTATATTTTTACAGTTTCCAATTACCTTCAATAAACAGACAAGTTTGGGAACCACTGCTTTAAGGCCAGTCCTTCATTATCAACCACAGATTTCAGATGAAGTAATTGTGTGTCTCTAAGAGATTAAAGCATTCTGACTCCAGGACCCCATGCAGTCAAACATTATGTTTTATGAATTGCAATTAAATTATGCATATATAAGATTATATATTCACATACACATACTTTTAAAGTAAGTATATGTCATATATAAAGACAGATTGGATATATATGACAATTGATATAGAGAGAAGAAAAATTGGAAAACGTCATATCACTTTTGGGGATGGTTGTTGATATTGTGGTTGGAGCATTTAAGAAGCATTTTGAAGGTAAGTTGTCATTTCACCTGAGTTTGGGAAGAGAAGTAGTTATGTAGGTATAAAATTGTTAAAGTTTTTTTGAGGGAAGATGTGGCAGCTTGGCCGAATGGTCTGAGGAATCAGAGGCCATGAGAAGTCTGAAATTGACAAATAGTAAAAGGAGCTAGCAATAACCCGGAAAAAGCAGAGACATGGAGTCAGAGCAGAAAGGTGTATCTAAGTCAGGTACTGGAGTATCTTGTATTCCATGTTCAAGGGTTTAAACTTTACCACTTATTAGCTTTGCTGAGGTTAATTGAAGATTAATGTCGCTAGAGTCACCATTAATGCACATCATATGCTCATACTACATTTATGCAATTTTGATTTTGAGCACCTTATAATAGACAGCAGGGAGTACCAATTCTTCTCTTTAAATCTTGCAAAGAAATCCTAAGTTATTTGCAGGCTGGAAACCACATTTCAGCCTTAATCGCCAGATGCCACTGGCAAGAAGCACATTTCCCTGAATAGACTCCTATTTGCCAGTTCCAAAGACTAGCAATATAACTGAATGTCAAAATGCATCCTCCCATGCTCCTCCCTGCTGTTTTCATAAAAGGAAAACCTAAAAAGAATGAAGCAGGTGACCTTACTTATGTAATTCTGGAATTCAGAAGCCTACAAGAATAAGCAGAGAGATGTTTCTAACATGACTACACATTTATTTATAACTACACAGAAGAGTAATTATAAAATTTTTCTTCTAAATGTTTTTCTTCATATTCATATTCTTTGTGTTGGTTCAGACTTTCTTCACCTCTCCAGAGTCAGGGGCAGAGTTCCCTGACTTCAGCACTTAATTCCTTTAATGTTTCTTCCACATTGTCAAAAGTGTTGTTGGTTTAAAATTTAAATTTGTCCATATTCCACTTCTGAATCCATCATTATTTGTCTAGCCATTATAGGATAAAGTCCGTCCTCCTTAGATGATTTGCAAGGACTGTCACTACCTGTTTCTTCCGTTCAGTCACTCAGTCGTGTTCGACTGTTTGTGACCCCATGAGCTGCAGCACACCAGGCCTCCCTGTCCATCACCAACTCCGGAGCCTACCCAAACGCTTGTCCATTTAATCAGTGATGCCATCCAACCATCTCATCATCTGTTGTCCCCTTCTCCTCCTGCCCTTAATCTTTCCCACCATCAGGGTCTTTTCAAATGAGTCAGCTCTTTGCATCAGGTGGCCAAAGTATTGGAGTTTCAGCTTTAGCATCAGTCCTTCCAGTGAATATTCAGGACTGATTTCCTTTAGAATGGACTGGTTGGATCTCCTTGGAGTCCAGGGGACTCTCAAGAGTCTTCTCCAACATCACAGTTCAAAAGCATCAATTCTTCAGCACTCAGCTTTCTTTATAGTCCAACTCTCACATCTATACATGACTACTGGAAAAAACATAACCTTGACCAGATGGACCTTTGTTGGCAAAGTAATCTCTCTGTTTTTGAATATGCTATCTAGGTTGGTCATAACTTTCCTTCCAAGGAGTAAGCATCTTTTAATTTCATGGCTACAATCACAATCTGCAGTGATTTTGGAGCCCCCCAAAATGAAGTCTCTCACTGTTTCCACTGTTTCCCCATCTACTTGCTATGAAGTGATGGGACCAGATGCCATGATCTTAATTTTCTGAATGTTGAGCTTCAATCAACTTTTTCATTCTCCTCTTTCACTTTCATCAAAAGGCTCTTTAGGTCTTCTTCACTTTCTGCCATAAGAGTGGTGTCATCTGCATACCTGAGGTTATTGATATTTCTCCCAGCAATCTTGATTCCAGCTTCTGCTTCCTCCATCCCAGCATTTCTCATGATGTATTCTGCATATAAGTTAAATAAGCAGGGTGACAATATACAGCCTTGACATACTCCTTTTCCTATTGGAACCAGTCTGTTGTTCCATGTCCAGTTCTAACAGTTTTACAGATGAGAATCTCTGTATTCTGGTTGAATTGTTTTATCCATTCACTTTTAGTGTTATTATATACATGTTTGAATTTAAGTATGTGTTAACTATCTTTTTATATTCTGTGCCTCATGACTATTTTGTTTTTGCTGTGATTATTTTATTGCCTTCTTTTGTATAATGCATTATCTTCTAATGTAATAGTTTAATTCCTTTTTATTAACTATATTTTTAAAGCTGTGTTTCTAATGCTTCTTCTAGGGCTTACAATATATATCAAATTATCAGTATCTACTTTGGACTCATATTAACTTATTTCCTATGACGGATTACACCTATATAGCTTCATTTTCTCCACACACACTTTTCTCTATTGTTTTTATTCATATTTTAACTATGTATATTTTTGTCTTTAAAGAATTTAAGAAAAGTAAAGCAATTAAGAAGTTTAAGAATGCATTTTATTAGCCTTTTTATTTGAGACTTCAGCTTCTCTTTAGTTTTACTATTCCTGTGAATTTAAGTTACCAAAGTTATCAATTTATTACTACAGTTCAGCTTTGTTTCCACTTCTCTTACATGCTATTATTGTCAAATAAACTACATTTCTATTTGTTACATGACCAACAGTGCACTATGTATCTATATATCTGTACGTATATGTATTCATATATTTGTATTCCTCTCTTTTTGGCTTCCCTGGTAGCTCAGATGGTAAAAATCTGCCTGCCTGAAATGCAGGGGACTCAGGTTCAATCTCTGGGTCAGCAAATCTCCTAGAGAGGAAAATGGAAACCTACTCCAGTATTCTTGCCTGGAGAATTTCATGGATAGAGGAGCTGGCTGGCTACTGTTCGTAGGGTCACAAAGAGTTGGACACGACTGTGCTACTAACACACACACATTAAATATACACATATGTCTGTGTGTAAAATGCATATATGTTTGTTTGTGTGTGTGTATATTAGCTTCCTCTGCTATTGGAAAGTAGAGCATTTATATGAAACTTTTCCTAAGCTGATATGAAAGAATGTGAAAAAGCAGTTGCCTTAGGACACATCTTGCCAATAGATGCACAAAACGAGTTGAGATAAAACATTCACATTCCTTTCAGTTTGGGAAAACAGATATTAATGTATCTTTCATAAAAGTAAAGTGGCATAAAGTGAGATTCTGAAAAGCAAGTGATACCTGTATAGTTTATGCAATTGTTTATAATTAGTTAAAAGAAGAAAAAGATGGAAATATACTCTCTCAGAGGGTAAAGTGTCTGCCTGCAAAGCAGAAGACCTGGGTTCTGTCCCTGGGTCAGGAAGATACCCTGGAGAAGGAAATGGCAACCCATTCCAGTGCTCTTGCCTGGAAAATCCCATGAATGAGGAGCCTGGTAGACTACAGTCCATGGGGTCACAAAGAATCGGACACGACTGAGAACTTCACTCATAATCACTAAATACCTTTTCAGTGCTCCTTTTTTCCCCATGTGTATTTGAATCTTTCATCACTTGCTTTAGGTCTAAAAAAAACTAACTTGAGGGTTTTAGACTTACTAGCTCAAATAAAGAATTCTTCAAATTCTTTTTTTCCCCCCTCTATCTAGGAATATTCATATTTTATCTTCCTTTTTGGAAGATAGGTTTACCGTGTATAAGATTCTTGGGTGACTTTTTCTCCTTCGCTCTTTTGAATGCATCATCACACTGTCTTCTGGTCTTCATTGTTTCTTAATATGGTGTTGAGCTCACTCGTGATTTTTTTTCCATTGAGTTATTGTACTTTTGACTCCATAACTTTCATTTTATTCTTTTGGATAATTCCAGTCTCATAATTTCTGTTTTCATTTGATAAGGCAATGTTATCATATCTTCATTTAATTATTTAAACATTGTTTCCTTTATTTCTTCTAACATGTTTTATAGTAACTCTTGAATTCTTCATCTTGTGCCTACTGTCTGGGCTGCCTCAAAGACAATTCCTATTGCCTTTCATAAACATGTGTATGAGATATATTCTTTTTTATTTGCATGTTGTACAATTTTATTGTTTAAAATTGGATATTTTAGATAATATATTGTACTGAATCTCGTTATTGATTCTCTGCCTCTCCTGAGACTTGCTGTTATTGTTTGCTTGTTCATTATTTCTTTATTTAGTGATTTTATTAAGCTAAATCTATGAAGCCTATTTCTTCCTTCACTGTATAGCCTTGGATGGTCCTGCTCAGATTTTCCTTTCAGATTGATTACCCAGGAGCCTCTCCTGGTCTAACATAATGGAACTTGTTGGTTAAAGATGTTCACCCTTTACTGTTGAACCTTCAAAAGGTGTAAATAAGTTGTGTTCATAGCTCAAGGAATTATAAGTCTGACTCACTCATCCAGGAACTAGTACCTTGAAAGTTTCCTTTTTACTTCTTCTGAATAGGTCACAGCCTTTAGCATGGACATAGTCTTCATTCTTCCATATCATAGTGTTGATTAGGATTTATTCATTAACCTTGTTTCCGGGGAGTTGTCCTGGGTCAGAGGGGCTTGTAGTTTTTTTTTTAGTGTTTGGTCAGAAGTTGTACCTAAGCCCTTTGTGCTGTTGAGACTTCTGCCCTTGGCTGATGAATCTGCTTGTGACTGAGGAAACAGTTCCAATCTGTCTGTGTTTTTCTCTAATTGGTCCTGAGTGAGTGTAGCCCAGTACATGTGTATATAGTCTTGACACCCAGAATTGTGAGTGATCCCAGGAGGACTCTTCCAGACTGTCTCTTTCCCCAGTTTTCTTTGTGAAACTTCTGGCTGCTCTGTGGTTTCCTTTTTTCTTAGGAGTATCAGGAGGTCACCACTTTCTTTTTAAACCCCTTCCTTGTTTTCTACAATGACCTCAGGCATGAAATTATTTTAGCTCCCTTCTAAAATCAGCACTTTCAGGCATATTGCAGAGCTCATGATCATTAAGGCCTGCTTCTCCCCTTGGGCAGAAACTGTGTACCACTGCACCTGGACTGAAAGGGAAGACAGCTGCCCATTTCTCCCTGAGTGACATGCTCTACAAGTGGGCATGACTGAGAACAGCTAACATTTGGTCTTCTTGGATTGCTCCTCCCTAGGAAGAACCTCGGCATTGTGAGCTGAGATGGGGATTTGAGGAAGATCAAGCCCCAGCATTCTTTCTTTGTTATACTCAAAATAGAGCTTTTATCACCCAGTCCTACAGGCTGATGAGAAATACTGTTTGCCTGTTCCTGACAGGGTGAAACCATAGTCACAGACTTAGCTTAGGGGAGAGGAAACTCTCTTCTTGGCTTTACTCTCCTAGAGTAGAACACTTAAGAGTTCCCATCATACAGGCTAGAGACTCTTACAAGAAGGTGATTCAATTGCCGTAGACCTAGTTATTATGAACAAGATTTAGTCAGTTTTTAAAATATTCATTTGTTAATTTTCTATACACCATTACTGACCTAGAATGGCTTTAAAAAATATTTTCATCTATCAAATGATTATTTCATTGAAGATGTCACAGGGCTTGTCACACCACCATTCTGGAAAACTTGGTCAATTCTTACTCATTTTTTAAAACTAGTACTCAGGGATTGTTTTCTCCTTAAAACTTTTCCTGAATCCCTAGGTTGAGGTATGGGGCCATTCTGTCTTCCTACATTATATTAAAAGTCTTTTTTTCCCCCTAATGTTTGTATTCTCAAATTCTAAGCCCCTCAGTTTTTTCCTATTCATCTATCTCACTAACCCCTACTTAGCCTCCAAAATGCAATCAAGTTCCATGCTCATTAGCACTCTCTCCTCTTTCTTGGCTCTCAGGTCTGGAAACACTCCTCTATGCTTAATGAGTCATATAAATATATACACACATGTATATTTCAGTGCTTACTAAATTACATTTAAATTATAAATGTCTTTCACCTAAGTTAATATCTGTTAACTTTCCAATTACATTTTATTTTGTGTCTCTAGTAACTAGGTAAGCACCAAACATATTGTAAATATTGATGAGCTAATCCAACACATGCATTTTGAGAGAAAACCCTGTGCCAAATACTGTCTAAAGTATTGGAGGGACAAAGGTGTACACTAATGGTCACTATACCTTATTGACATAAAGCATATGACCTAGTAGATGAAACAGTATTGAGCAAAGAGTTAAACAAATGGATTTAACCAATGAGAAGGACTGAGACAAACCTGCACCCAGTGTTCAGGGAGTTAATAGTGTTATCTGTTGTCCTTGGATTTGCGATGTGGAAGGGATGACTGAGATGAAATAAAAAAGCAAATGCTATTTGACTAGGGGAAGAGTTCAAAGCAGAGGGTTAGGCATGCCAACCACCCAGAAGTAGAGCGAGCATGGAACTCCAGGATCTGTGAGCTTGCTGTGAGTGTAACAGCCAAGGTGAAGGAGGGCAGAGTGAGAGATAGGGTTAGAGCAGCAGGGAGAACAGATGACCCTTGAACAGCGTGGGGATGGGGTAACCCTATACAGTCAAAAACCATTATAACTTTATAGTCAACCCTCCTCTACCTGGAGTTCAATATCCACTGATTCAGACAACTACAGACCCTATAGTACTGTAGTACATATTATTGGAAAAAATTCAAGAATAAGTGGACCTATGCAGATTCATATCTGTGCTGTTCAAAGTGAAAGTGAAGTTTCTCAGTCATGTCCGACTCTTTGTGACTCCATGGAACGTGGCCTACCAGGCTTCTCCGACCATGGGATTTTCCAGGCAAGAATACTGGAGTGGGTTACCATTTCCTTCTCCAGGGGATCTTCCTGACCCAGGGATTGAACCTGGGTCTCCCGCATTGGACGGAGGCACTTTAACCTCTGAGCCACCAGGGAAGCCCAAAAGTCAACTGTATTGAGATAATGTGGGGTTTTAGGGTATGTTCAGGATTTTGTCTTTAATTCTAGGAAAGCGGTGAACAACTATAGCCAATTCCATGCAATCAAGTTCCAAACTCATCAGCACTCTGTCCTCTTTCTTGGCTCTCAGGTCTGGAGACACTCCTCTATACTTAATGCTATAGGCAATTCTATAGCCATTACATATTCTTGTATAGCCTGAAGGTTAGAAATGGGTTTGTGTTTTTACATGATTGTAAAAAATAAAATGCCGAATAATATTTCAGTAGGGGTAACAGTATGTGAAATTTAACTTCAGTGTTCAAAAATCACCGTGTATTAGAATACAGCTATACTCATTTGTTTATTTACTGTCTGTGGCTGCTTTTGCTACCAAGACAAAATTAAGTAGTTGTGAAGAGACTATATGACCCTCCAAAGTATCTGGCCCTTTACAGAAATAAGTTTGTCAACCCTAGTTCTACAGTCGTAGAACATATTGAAATGTTTTAATCAAAATATTCAAAGGGCACAGGGAACTGCTCAGTGTTATGTGGCAGCCTGGATGGGAGGGGAATTTGGGAGAGAATGGATACATGTATACGTATGGCTGTCCACCTGAAACTATCACAACATTGTTAATTGGCTATACTCCAATATGAAATTAAAAGCTTATTAAAAAAAAACATTTACAGGGCAAATAATCACAGAGACATGTTTTGTTTTCAGAGGGAGGGCAACTTAGAGGAAGGAAAACCAGTTCAAAGATGAGTCGGAAGTCCCCAGCACCTTCCCAGGGTTGCGTGACTTTACAGGAAAATTCATGAGACTCAGCATCTAGTCATACTCATGACTATGGTTTTATTACAGCCAAAAGACAAAGAGCAAGATAAGTAAGCAAAAGGGAGAAGGGCATAAAGGCAAAACCTGAGAATACAAAGCAGTAGATTTCAGGAGTTCTCCTTCAGTAAAGTCACATAGACGTGCTTCCTTCCTGCCAGTAGGGATGACAATACAGTTGAAATGTTTTCTGTTGGAAATGCTTGCCTGCATCTGGGAGTCCTAGGTTTTTATTGGGGGCTAGACACATAGACATGTGCACCTTGCCTAGTACATACAGTGATTCCAAACTCCCAGAAGGAAAGCAGGTTTTCAGCATAATCCATACTGTTTGCACAAAGAGTATGGCTCACTGAGCAACTCTTAATAGTGAGTAGTGGAAACCTTACCAAAATCCAATCTCCAACCTATTATGCAGATGTTTGTAAGTTTAGCAATTTCAGTCTTACTCATGAGGTTATTGAAGCAATCCAGATGGAAACGGTAGTAATGTAGACCGAGAAGCTAAAGTGTAAATGAGAGAATGGACAGAGTTGAAAGATACTGAGAAGTTGATTTGTAGATGACTTAGCCGTAACCTGAATGAGGTAGGTGAAGGGTAAGGTGATACCAAGGATTATGCAGGAATCAGGCTTATAAGCAAATGTTGATAAACTGATCTCTTCTACAGTTCCATAGTAATTCCAGTTGAGGAATAAATTGAGAAGATGGAGAAAGTGTCTCATATGATCTATTTGGTCATGTCACATTTCAAAAAGTGCTGACATTTTATAAATGTATATAAATATATCTTTAGTTTCAGTATGCATGTATGTATACATATATATTTAAGTATACAAATATCACTTAAAGGTTTCCCTGGAGATACTACTAAAATGACACTTTTCATCTTTATGGTTTAAATCAATTAAAAATATTACAGCTATCAGCAGAATGGGAATATAAAACATGCTTATTCCAGGATTTAGAAGGAAGGATTGTGGCTACTAAAAGCCATATCTGAAACCTGTATTACTGCCCTCACTCACCCCAGGCCATTTAAGTCACACCTGCATAAGATAAATTGATATGTGAGGCAGATATTAGGCCAGCTACAATGCAAAACAAATCTTCATATATAAGATCCCAAGAGTGGGTCAGGGATTGACTCCACAACTGCTTACAAAAATTGTGCCCTGGGCCCTGCATTTCTTCAAGCAGAACAGTCACAAGATAGAAAGATTTTTAAAAGGCTATAAAAGGACAACCTTCTGAGTATTAAAAAAAAAAAAAAAGAGCTCATGAGTTTAGAAATTTGAAAGTTCATCACTCATAAAAGCCACACCTCCCCAATCCCCTGAGTGAAAACCAGTGGAGAGAAGATTAAGGAAACTACTTCTTGTGTGTTCTTGACTCTTGGAGAGTAAAGAGGAAACTTCCTTCTGAAACTACACACACAGATTTGGTTTATTTTCTATTTGCAGACATTGCACAAAGCATTTCTAAAATATATCTTTCTCTTCACTAACACTAGTGGTCATACTGGTTTGATTTAAGTGGCTACATTTATGAAACATTTTGAGTAACATTTTGATGTTGAGGTTACCTCAGTCTTGGGAATATAGGGATTTATACTATTGTTAAGCATAAGTTAGGATGTGCGCATTCCAATGGGGCAAGCCAAGGGAATCATGGTCCTCAGTGAAAACCACACTGTGTACTCCTCAGAGACAGTGGTTCTTAATAATAAATTGGAATTGAAATTTGTGCACAGATATTTCAAAACACTGAAGCCCATGCTAAGACATCTAACATGCTGCCCCCAGGTGGTTTGGGTGGGAGAGCAGTTATTTTTATACACATTCACATTAAGGATTCATGATTTAAATGTGTATAAAAGATTAGAATCTTTGGAAATAATCTGAATATCCTTTTCAATTTTCTAAGAGAGATTAAGTTTCTCTTCTTTTATCTTTAAGATGAGCTTAATGTAGCTCTTCTTTGTATTTCAGATGTCCACCCTGAGCTATTTGGCTAGATTACTGTGGGTTGAGTAGGTGAATGAATGGATGCATAATGGATGGTAGATGAGCAGAGAGGTAGATGAAGGATGGATAAGCGGACGGATATATAAGTAGGTAAATGGAGGTATGAATGGATAAGAGGATAAGGGTGTGCAAGTGAAGGGATAAATGATGAGTGGATGAGCTGACTAGTGACTGAACTGAATGAGCTGAGTGAATGAATGACCCATAGGGGATACCTAAAGAAGAGGAACAGTAAACTTTATAGCATCTCTATGCAACGTTTAATTTACCAGATTGCCCAGAAAAAATTTTCCAAGTTCTATAAAAATATGTTAGTTACAAGAGCTTTATTCATTCATTCTCCAGGTGTGAGTTTCTCAGAATTAGATGGTAATCACTGACACAGGACTACACTGAACCCCCTGGAGGCTAAGTAGATAAAGCTAAGTGATAGCTGCAAGACAGTGAAATACACATTTTGACCCTCATTTTGACAGCTACAATTCCAAGTCACGTAACCTCTCTACATGTGAGGATAGACCAGTGATATATGAGTACGGCAAACAGAAAATGTAAGCAGTTCTTGTATTGTCTATAGAGAAGCCATATAGCTAATGAATTGGGCCACAGAGACCCGTTTTGCTGAAACCAAAGTGACAGCTCTACCAGAAAATTATTCCAAAGGCCACTCAAAAAAATTGTACATCAATTTTTTTGCATATGTTACCTGATGTAAGCTTTAGAACAACCTGGTTTAGCACTATTTTGCTAAGAAGGAAATCCCACAGAGAAATTAGATTCATTATTTTTGTCAGGTTGTTTGTATTGAATAGCTCTAAATTTTTAAGACTGTGACATCCTTCACATGAAAATTTGATTAATCAAGACATTGATTTGAGAGTTTCTTGTTTTCTTTCTGTGTTATGTATTCTGGTTTCATGAAATGCTTCTCACATGAAAAATGTAGTTTGTATTTCAGCATTGTTGTTCTTGGTCAAGTAGAGTGAAGGAGAAGTTTAATGTGCCATTACAGTTTATTATCATTTGGGATTCAATGAAGCCCTGAATAGCATAATAATTTGGGAGAAAGCTGTCCATTATCTTACATAACCTCAGATCAATAGTCTTAATTGCATGAAGGTTTTGGAATCAAGCATCTGAGTTCAGTTCAGGTCAGTCACTCAGCTGTGTCCACTCACTTTGTGACCCCACAGACTGCAGCATACCAGGCCTCCCTGTCCATCACCAACTCCCAGAGTTTACTGAAACTCATGTCCATTGAATCGGTGATGCCATCCAACCATCTCATCCTCTGTTGTCCCCTTCTCCACTTGCCTTCAATCTTTCCCAGAAACAGGGACTTTTCAAATGAGTCAGCTCTTTGCATCAGGTGGCCAAAGTATTGGAATTACAGCTTCAACATCAGTCCTTCCTTACTTATAAGTCCTGACTAAAGGAAATCCTACCTGACCAACCTAGAGGAACATAAGGTTCCTTGAGTTCTCAGAAGAGGTTGTGGTGTCAAGTTTTCGTAGTTAAAAAACCACGAGTCGAAAGAAATATCAGGTTGAGAGTGTGTACGTATGTACTGATGACCTTTTTGGTATCCAAACTGACTACCTGGAAACAACCGTTTCATTACAGAGACGAAAAATTATACGACAGATCCAACCAGTATTGAAAAGAAGGTTCCTCATTCACAGAAAATTAAAGTACCGACATCAGTGGTAGACGACACAAAAACCTCGGGGTGGTTTTATTTCAGACAATGACAAAGGTAACGAAGAGGTAGACAAACGGTACTTCACTACCCCCGTCTACGGTACTAGAATCCAAAGACTTACAACTCAAAATTCGGTTGAAAAGGGAGAGGAGAGAGTGAAAGTAGTTCTTCGAGAAATCAAGGAGAAGTGAAAGACGGTATTCCCACCACAGCAGACGTATAGACTCCACTATAAAGAGGACCGTAGAACTAAGGTCGACACGAAGAAGGTCGGGTCGTAAAGTGTACTACATGAGACGTATATTCAATTTATTCGTCCCACTGTTATCTGTCGGAACTGCATGAGGAAAAGGATAAACCTTGGTCAGACAACAAGGTACCGGTCAAGATTGATAACAAAGTACGGGACGGATGTCTAAAGAGTTCTTCGTCCAGTCCACGAGACCATAAGGGTAGAGAAAGTCTTAAAAGGTGTGAAACAACACTAGGTGTGTCAGTTTCCGAAACCGTATCAGTTATTTCGTCTATTTAGAATCACGGATGACGGTTTAAGATCATTCCGTGTAAGCCCGGTGTCTCCATTTCGGAGGAATTCTAAAAGAACGGAGAAAACGACTTGACAACATTTTTATTATGAATTTTTCGAAACGTTGTAAATCGGTTTATTATAAATTCATAGTCGTGTTAAGAATCGGATATCATTTATAAGGTATTGAAAAGTGACCATAATAAAAAGGGTGAAACGTATACTTTTTTAGTTTCTAAACTCTTTTATTCCCATAACCACTATTAGAATTTATCTTTTCCTTTCTGTTCTGTGTTCATAAAATACAAAGTCCTGAGAATAATTATCATTCAGTCTTAACTTTATAGGGTGGGTTTGGATATGGTAAGACATAACATTGTGTATGGGACAAAGTATACCCTTCATTGACGATCAAATACGTACTGTAGAGGGTATGTCATGGGGAAGAACCTCCCGTATCAGACATACAATGTGTAGAAGTAGAAGAAGTATTAAACATATAACTGGTCGTGTCCTATCTATTGACTATTTATAAACACCTTGGTGTAACTTAAATAAACTTATGTTCAGTAGTAAAACAATTGTCAAACCGTCAACATGACTTGACTCTAACCCCTCTTAAAATCTAGACGATTATTCTACTGATTTATAATTTATTACACCATCATCGAATTAAATTACCTCTTCCGTTATCGTTGAGGGAGGTCATGAGAACGGACCTTTTAGGGTACCTGTCTCCTCGGACCATCTGACGTCAGGTACCCCAGTGATACTCAGTTTGTACTGACTCGCTGAAGTGAAAGTGAAAAGTGAAAGTACGTGACCTCTTCCTTTACCGTCGGGTGAGGTCACAAGAACGGACCTCTTAGGGTCCCTACCTCCTCGGACCACCCGACGACAGCAGATACCCCAACGTGTCTCAGCCTGTGCTGACTTCGCTGAATCGTCGTCGTCGTCGTCGTCGTCGTTAATTTAAAAATGAAGAAATCTCTTTTTAATCATAATAAAAATTCTTGTTATTATCATTATCTTTTTCTTTTGTTGAAAAACAACTATATGTCTTGCTCACATTTAAAAGTATTTCCAATCCTTACAAAGACTGTCTAAGTCATGTTACAATGTAAAGATAATGCTTTAGTTAGCACATTTTTTTTGGAGAGATTAATATTACCAGGCACTTTTCCAGGTGCTTATATGGTTCATCAGTGAACAAAAGCTTCTTACTTGGTATACCTTATGTTCAAGTAGGTGTGACAGGCAATACCCAATAAATGGAAATAGTAATTTATATAGTCTATTAGGAGGTTAAGTGGTAAAGTAAAAAGAAAAAGTAGAGAGAAATAGAGGATGAGGAATTTCAAATGGGAAGTAAAGTTGTCTGCAATGTTAAAAGTCTAAAATTAACTCTTTAAGCAGGTAACACTTGAGCCAAGAATTAAAAGAGGGGAAGAATTTGAGACAGATAAGAGTGGGCTTTGGAATCATAAAAATCTGAGTTTTTCTTCTATGTATTATCTGTATAGTTTGCTGGATCTCCACAAACGTTTTTGAACATCTAATAAAACCAGTAAAGAAGACTTTGTGTAAATTGTTTAGACTTGCTTGAATTGCATATACTGAGCATTATTTAATGTGTGTTTAAAAAGTAAAAGGTGCTAAAAAACATGAATCATGTTATATATAGTTGCATGATATATAGAATAGATATATAGATATTGCCATAGGCTGCAAGGCTCTTTGTTTCATTCCAGGATGCATAACACAATTCTAAGACTTTAGGTATTCCCTAGAAGCGACATGGCAGCAGCAGCAGCAGCAGCAGCAGAGTGTAGCTTACCCTGGGTAACTGCCAAATCCTATGTCTTCTGATTCCACTTTTAAATTCAAGTGAAAGAATAAAAGAGATCTGTTGGGAAAGAGGACTTGGAAATACATTGAAAATCCCTAGTAAAATGCATTAAAATGGTTTAAAAGGAAAGAGGTACACATCTTGAAGAGTAGGAAATTTGACAAGCTGGTTTGTAGACATGTCAGTACCTGCTGCTTTCAACAAAATTCACTTAGTGGAATAAACATTTTGAAAGGATGTTTGGAACAAGTATGCAGAGCAGCTGCCATACTTTGGCAGTGACAGAATTAAACAATTGGCTTCATCCAGCCTTCAAATGGCAAGAAGATTTGCACAAATAGAGAGGACTAGGACATTCAGGCAGATTCTCAAAGGCAAAAAAAAAAAAAAAACAAAAAACAAACCTCTTCAAAATATTTACCACTGACTTAATCCTGACACTTACAGAATTCTGTGCTGGATTTAATTCACTGTCCTTCAGCACTCTTGTCAGTAATGTTAATAAAACATCAATCCCTGTGCCTGTTAGAAGGTAGGTAGTGCAGCCATTGTCTGACATGGCCATTAACTGCCAAAATAAGAGATTTACATGATAGACTGAAAAGGCCCCTAGAGGAGCAGTCTTTGGACTGTTAAAATGCGAATCAGAAATCCTCAAAATGTTCAACTAGAGAGTTCTTGTAAACACTGAGGCTCTTCAGACACAAATCATTTAAGAAACAATAGTAAATGCTTGTAAGAAATCTGTTATGTTAGTATAGTATGTGGTATCAATGTCAAATTTACTCATTTGCACTTTTGTTCATCAAATATTTATTACGTATCTACCAGGTACCCAGCACTATTTTAACAGTTATCTGTTTAGCAAATTGGAGGCAGTTAGCAAAACGGAAGCAGTTCCTATTGTGAATAAGACAATAACTGAAAAATAACTTTTATCTCCTACATCTTGGCCCTTCTCCTGGAATTGTGTACCCCTTCCCCCACCACACACACACAGCTGTCATTCAGCAATAAGTGACTAAAACTCACTGTAGCAGAATGGCTCTGCATGACCATCTGATGACCTTGCATATTTCCCCAAAAGGCTAATCGGAGTGTATCCCAGGTCTTGGTGGAATGCCCTGTGATCCTCCATGGAACACAGAAGTGTAGGTTGTCTTGTTAGAAGCTGTTGAAAGACTACTCTTGATTTCCCTCCATACCTCACAGGAGACTCCAAAAGGCATAACATCCTGTCTGCCTTCCTGAGGCCAGTGAGGCATAAGACTTTCCATATGAAACCTGTCCCCCTCTGGGTAAAGCTGAAAGCTTTAAAACTGCTTTCTTGTAGTTTAGAGTTGTATCACAGTGGCAGAGAGAACCTCTGCCTGTGTTGTCTGTCTCATGGCAACTGTGGTTTGATGTCATCCACTGATACAGATGATGTGGATTGCCAGTACCATGCTGATCTTCCTTACGCTTTGCATATGAATAATACACTGTCCAAAGTGATTTGGCTCATGTCTCTTTCCTGGCTGAGTCTGTGGGAGAATGGCAAACCTCTTAGGAGCTGCCACAATGCTGCTGCTTACAGACTGTTTGACTGCTTGATACCTGCCAAGCAGAAAGCTCCCAGAACCCTGCCCCAGCACTGAGGGGAGAGTCATAGCTACTGGTTCCTGTCTGTACCAGAGCAATCGTTTTGTATTTAGAATATCACAACTAGTGAAAGTAATAGACAGGAAAATATAATATTTCACAAGAGAATATTTTAAAAGATACTACAATTATGCTTAAGTGTTCAGAACTGTATCTCTCTGATGCGTAATTAGCACCTCAACCAGAATCTAAGGGATGAGAAGGACTTGATCAGGGGAAATAAGGTAGTGGGTAATATTCCATGATTCTAGGCACAAAGAACAGGTGCCTGTGATGACCCTGAGGTGTATAAGAATACACTTCATTCAGGGAACTATAAAGAAGGCTAATGAGACATCATGTCATCCATTGGTCAAGCTATCTGTTCGTTTCTGACAGCCTAGTAAAATAGGTACAGTTCTACTAGTAAAGTTGGAGTTCCTGGGATACCACATAGAAAACCAATATAATTTTGTCTCACTATGTGAAAGACACATTGATAGCTTTAGTGGTGAATGCGGAAATGCTTAAGTACCCTTTTAGACTGTCAGCTTCATAGAGTTAGAGGCATTGACTGTGTTGCATTTGAAACTGATCTTAGAGCACAGAAAGTAATATACAGTAAATGAAAATGTGAGAAAGGGAAGGAGAGAAGGAATAAAGGTGGGGAGGAAGGGTGGGAGGTCCTCTACTTAAAGGCATATAAAGCATATAAAATGTTCAGTCACTAAGTCATGTCCAACTCTTTGCTACCCCATGGACTGACACACACCAGGCATCCCTGTCCTTCACTATCTCATGGAGATTGCTCAAATTCATGTCTACTGAGTCAGTGATACAATCCATCCATCTCATCCTCTGTCGTCCCCTTCTCCTCCTGCCTTCAATCTTTCCCAGCATCAGGGTTTCTTCCAATGAGTCAGTCCTTCAAATCAAGTGGCCAAAGTACTGGAGCTTTAGCTTCAGCATCAGTAATTCCAATGAATATTCAGGGTTGATTTGCTTTAAGATTGACCGGTTTGATCCCCTTGCTGTCTAAGGGACTCTCAGGCATCTTCTCCAGGATCACAGTTGGAAAGCATCAGTTCCTTGGCACTCAGCCTTCTTTATGGTCCAGCTCTCGCATCCTTACATGGCTACTGGAAAAGTAGTCTTTTTTCGACTCCCATGACCACTATGGCTTTCACTATATGGGCCTCTGTTGGTAAAGTGATGTCTCTGCTTTTTAATATGCTGTCTAGGTTTGTCATAGCTTTTCTCCCAAGGGGCAAGCTTCTTTTAATTTCACGGCTACAGTCACCATCCACAGTGATTTTGGAGCCCCTCACTAAAATAAAATCTTCCAGTTTCCAATTTTCCCCCATCTGTTTGCCATGAGGTGATGGGACCAGACGCTGTGATTTTCATTTTTTGAATGTTGAGTTTTAAGCCAACTTATTCACTTTCCTTTTTCACCTTCATCAAGATGCTCTTTAATTCTTCACTTTCTGCCATAAGGGTGGTGTCATCTGCATATCTGAGGTTATTAATATTTCTCCAGAAAACCTTGATTCAGCTTGAGCTTCTTCCAGCCCAGCATTTCTCATGATGTACTCTGCATATAAGTTAAATAAGCAGAGTGACAATATACACTCCTTTCCCAATTTGGAACCAGTCCATTTTCCTTGTCTGGTTCTAGCTGTTGCTTCTTGACCTGCATACAGCTTTCTCAGGAGGCAGGTCAGATGGTCTAGTATTTACATCTCCTTAAGAATTTTCCACAGTTTGTTGTGATCCACACAGTAAAAGCTTTAGGGTAGTCAATGAAGTATAAGTAGATGTTTTTCTGGAATTCTCTTGCTTTTAATATGATCTAGCTGATGTTGACATTTGATCTTCAGTTCCTCTGCTTTTCTAAATTCTATTTGTACATCTGGAATTTCTTGGTTGATGTGCAGTTGAAGCCCACCTTGATGGATTTTGATCATTATCTTGCTAGCATGTGAAATGAGTGCAATTGTACTCTGGTTGGTAGTTTGAACATTCTTTGGTATTGCCCTAATTAATTGGGCTTATGGTAAATATCTCTTGAAAGATTGAATGGGAGAGGAGAAAGACATAGTGAAGAAATTACATGTACGAAAACACATAATACAGAATAAAATGACCTCACTTTAAATGGGTATGATAGTATGCTGTTTATTCACAGCATACCATTATTAAAAGTGGAGACAAATTTTTTAAAAATAAAATGAATAAATTATAATCTTAAATAATTTATCTGACTATAATATAAATTCCAAATTAATAGCTTACATTTGTGACATATTTCACACACAGGAAGAATTCCTGTTTGTTGGCTTGTTATTCAATTTAGCTTTTGAATCATTAGTATAAAAGCAGCATACTATAGTATATTTGGCATCAGACACTTTGGTACCAAAACTTCCTTCTAGTCCCTGGTTTATTTTGTTTCCTCTTTTGTGAAATGTAGTTAATACTATTTAACCTCTTAAGGTTGATAAAATTTTTGAGGTAATGTATGGGAATCTATATGCATCTTCCACAATGTAGAAATTATAAAGATATATTTTTCATTAGGTGATAACAAAGAATAAGAAGAAAACAGACTAATATTAGATAAGAGAATATATGTAGTACAAGAAATACTCATAAATACAGTAAACAAAAGTAAGTATCTTGTCCTTTACTCATGCTCGTTTCTCAACTATTTCTATGATTAATCAGCAAAAGCCAACTATGTAGTTTTGAGGACTATTTCTCATCCAGGATTTTAACAGATGCAAGTATATATTGAGTTGATGATATCTGCCTAAGAAAGGCACAAGTCAGATAACCATCATTTCTTCTCAGTCTTTCAAATTGATAATTACATAGGATAGTGTGATCTGGACCCATCACTCCTAGGAGTTATCATTTCTTTAACAAAGTTAGTATATACAAAGACAGAATAGATTGATAGTAACTTACAAAAGGTTTTACCTTCATGAAGTCAGTGATAAAAAATGACACCCTTCTAGACCATATCTCAAAGCAGTGTATTCAATCCTAGTTTGTATAGATCACAGAAACTCCTTAACGAAGTGTAAGAAAGGAAGCACCTAACACCCATCTTTCATGATGACAAACATTTTTATTTTTAATAATAAATAATAAACTAGTTGTTCATACTCTTATTATATATCTCATTCATATACCTTGCATCCTAGTGCTTTATCTGATATATATTTTGCAAATACTTATCAGTTATGACTTGAATTTTTATCGTCTTGTCTGTTTGTATTGAAAAGCAAGATGTTTAAATTGCCTAATTCATCAATTTTTATTCAGTCATGGTGAAAAAAATTTCCAGATACTTTCCCCCATGTTTTAGAGTTTCTAGGTAGGTAGTTTAGAGTTAGGACACGTTAGTTAAGGTGTAAAAAGCTAAATGGAGCTTCAGGAAAGTAGCTTGAAGCTCCTATCATGATTCTCAAGATTAAAGAAAAAAAATATATAAAAAGATATTTGGGTATTGAAGATGATTTGCCTGTGGCAACTGTTTAATCTATAATGGTAAATACTGAATAGGTGGAAAAATCACTCCTCTTCTCTGCCTCCAGTTATTTTTTTCAATTTTTCTTTGATATCAAATCTATATGCAAAATATTAGTTATATTTTATATTTAAGAAGTTATTTTCTTAGTAATATGAATGGCATAGTGAGTTATCTATGAGATTCATCTGTCATAAAATTGCTTCATTTAATCAGCATTATCCTCACATCTGCACTCAAATTTATGAGGAGGCAAAATATAATACATGTGAACTTTGTTGATTATATCAATGATTCTTTGGAATATCTTTGCCCAGAAATAAAAGATAAAATTTGATGACTATCAAAAGCAATATGTTCATGGTTCAGTGAATCACAGAAGGCTGAATGAATTCCAAAGATTTTTGAAATAATTTCTGAGTGAAATCTAAATCATGAGATTATAGAATTTGAAAGCAATTTGAGAAAAAAACCATAGATTACTGATATTTAGCAAATATCTTTCTACTTACTGAAACCATTAATAAAATAGTACCATAACTTTACATAAAAAATGTTTAATTACACCTACCAATTTGAAAAGATATTGGGAATCGAATTTAAGAAAGGAACAATGCAAAATGTATATCAGTTCAGTTCAGTCTCTCAGTTGTGTCCGACTCTTTGCAACCCCCTGGACTTCTGCATGCCAGGCTTTCTTGTCCGTGACCAACTTCTGGAGCTTGCTCAAGCTCATGTCCATCGAGTTGGTGATGCCATCCAACCATCTCATCCTCTCTCTCTCTTCTTCTCTTGCCTTTAATCTTTCCCAGCATCAGGGTCTTTTCTAATGAGTCAGTTCTCATCAGGTGGATAAAGTATTGGAGCTTCAGCATCAGTCCTTCTTATTAATATTCAGGGCTCATTTCCTTTACGGTGGACTGGTCGAATCTCCTGCTGTCCAAGGAACTCTCAAGAGTCTTCTTCAATACCACAGTTCAAAAGCATCAGTTCTTTGGTGCTTAGCATTCTTTATGGTCCAACTCTCACATCGGTACATGACTACTGGAAAAACCATAGCTTTGACTAGACAAGATGTATATAGAATACTAAAAATATGGCTTATATTATGTTGGAGGAGACTCTTGAGAGTCCCTTGGACTGCAAGGAGAACAAACCAGTCAATCCTAAAAGAAATCAATCCTGCATATTCATTGGATGGACCGATGCTAAAGCTTGAATACTTTGCTACTTGATGCAAAGAGCCAGTTCACTGGAAAAGACCCTGTTGCTGGGAAAGATTGAGGACAAGAGAAGGGGATGACAGAGGATGAGATGGTTGTATGGCATCACAGACACAATGGACATGAGTTTGAGCAAGCTCCAGGAGCTGATGATGGATGGATAGGGGTCGCTAGGAGTTGGACACGACTGAGCGACTTCACTTTCAGTTTTCACTTTCATGCATTGGAAAAGGAAATGGCGACCCACTCTGGTATTCTTGCCTGAAGAATCCCAGGAACAGGGGAGCCTGGTGGGGCGCTGTCTATGGGGTCGCACAGAGTCAGACACGACTGAAGCGACTTAGCAGCAGCAGCAGGGAAGCCTGACATGCTGCAGCCCTGAGGGGGTCCCAAAGAGTCAGATGTGACTGAGTGACTGACCACAATATATTGTAAAAGTTAGGAAATATAATCAGATGTTATTTTGCATACTCTAGTACATTAACTGAAAAGCACCCAAGAAATCATAAATTCCATTATCTTGAAAAGATATTAAAAATAATCTACTCTAAAGTTCTTATTTCACCCAAGGAATTTGAGATCAAACAGTAAGTGGCCAAGGTCATGCAGCAACTCTGACTCAAAGGTCAATAATCTCTCTTGGAGTAATTTTTCAGAGACTTTTAGTGATTAACCAAAATATTATGGTTAAGTTTTCTAGTGAAGGAAATGAGATTTCATAGTGGTTTTAATTGCTTTACTTGATAATTAATGGTGTTGATCATGTTCCCATAAGCTTGTCATTTGTGCATCAGCTTATTCAGTTCTTTCTGCTCTTATAAAAAACTGGTTGTTCATACTCTTATTGTTGAGTTTATTTCATTCATATACCTTGCATTCAAGTGTTGTATCTGATATATCTTGCAAATACTTCTTATCAATTATGACTTGAATTTTTATTCTCTTAATAGTGTATATTGAAAAGGAAAATGTTTAAACTGATAGTATAATTCATCAATTGTTTTCATTTTTGGACATTTTAGTCTTACCTGAGAAATTTTTGCCTTTCTCACGGTCATAAAAATTATCTTCCAGAAGTTCTATGCTTTTATATTTTACATTTAGGTCTATAATTCATTTTGAGTTTATCTTTGTGTATGGTGTTAGGAAATGTTCTAATTTCATCCTTTTACAT
>SJYC01078100.1:0-21086 GCA_006408675.1 Madoqua kirkii | reverse complement strand
ATAACTGAATCACTTTGCTGTACACCCAAAACTAACACAACATTGTTAATCAACTATGCTCCAATATATAATAATTAAAATACATCAGCCCTCAAAGAAATTACATTGCAGTGTTGTGCAGTTATTCAGTCATGTCCAACTCTTTGTGACCTCATAGACTGTAGCACTCTAGGCTTCCCTTTTCTTCCCTATATCCCGTAGTTTCCTCGAATTCATGTTCACTGAGTCGGTATTGGTGTCTATCCATCTCATCCTCTGACTCCTCCTTCTCCTTTGGACTTTGATCTTTCCTAGCATCAAGCCTCTTCCAATGAGTTGGCCCTTCGAATTAGATGGCCAAATTATTGGAGCTCAGCATCAGGCCTTCCAGTGAATATGCAGGATTGATTTCCTTTACGATTGACTGGTTTGGTTTCCTTGCAGTCCAAGAGACTCTGAAGAGCCTTCTCCTGCACCATAGTTCAAAAGCATCAGTTCTTCAGCATTCAGCCTTCTTTATGGTCTCTCTCATCTGTACGTGACTACTGGACAAACCAGAGCTTTGACTATACGGACCTTTGTCGGCAAAGTGATATCTCTGCTTTTCACTATCATCTGTAGGTTTATCATAGCTTTCCTTCCAAGAGCAAGGGTCTTTAAGTTTCATAGCTGGTATCACCATCCACAGTGAATTTTAAACCCAAGAAAATAAAATGTCATTTCTTCCAGTTTCCCTTTCTATTTGTCATGAAGTGATGGGACCAGGATGCCATGATCTTAGTTTATTGAATGTAGAGTTGTAAGCCAGCTTTTTCACTCTCCTCTTTCACCCTCATCAAGAGGCTCTTTAGTTCCTTTTCACTTTCTGCCATTAGAGGGGTATTATCTGCATATCTGAGGCTGTTGCTATTTCTCTCGGCAATCTTGATTCCAGATTGTGAGTCATCCAGCTCAGCATTTCGCATGATGTACTCTGCATATATGTTAAATAAGCAGGGTGACAATATACACTCTTGTCCTACTCTTATCTCAGTTTTGAACCAATCTATTGTTCCATGTCCAGTTCTAACTGTTGCTTCTTGACCTGCATACAGTTTTCTCAGGAGGCAGGTAAGATGGTCTGGTATTCCCATCTCTTTAAGAATTTTCCACAGTTTGCTGTGATCCACAAAATCAAAGGCTTTAGTATAATCAATGAAGCAGAAGTAGATGTTTTTGTAGATTTCCCTTGCTTTCTCCATGATCCAACCAGTATTGGCAATTTGATCTCTAGTTCCTGACTTTTTGAAACCCAGCTTGTACATATGGAAATTTTTAGTTCACATACTTCTGAAGCCTAGCTTGACAGATTTTGAGCATTGCCTTGCTAGAATGTGAAATGAGAGCAGTTGTATGGTATTTTAAACATTCTTTGGCATTGCCCTTCTTTGGGATTAGAATGAAAACCCCCAAGGCCACTGTGGAGTTTTCCACATTTGCTGATATACTGAGTACAGCACTTTAATAGCAACATCTTTTAGGGTTTTAAATAGCTCAGCTGGTATTCCATCATCTCAACTAACTTTGTTTGTAGTAATGCTTCCTAAGGTCCACTTGACTTCGCATTCTAGGATGTCTGGCTCTAGGTGAGTGATCACACCATAATGGGTATCTTGATCATGAATACCTTTTTTGTTCAATTCTTCTTTGTATTCTTGCCACCTCTTCTTAATCTCTTCTGCTCCTGTTAGGTCCTTGCTGTTTCTGTCCTTCTTCATGCCCATCCTTGCATGAAACGTTCCCTTGATATATCCAGTTTTCTTGAAGGTACCTCTAGTCTTTCTCATTCTATTGTTTTCCTTTTTTTGTTGTTTTTTGTTTTTGTTTTTGTTTTTGTTTTCATTGTTCACTTAAGTCCTTCTTATCTCTCCTTGCTATTCTCTGGAACTCTGCATTAAGTTGAATATATCTTTCCCTTTCTCCCTTGCCTTTCATTTTTTTTTTTCTTTCCTCAGCTGTTTGTATAGCCTCCTCAGACAACCACTTTGCCTTCTTGTATTACAGTCTCCTTTACAATGTTATGGATCTCCATGAGCAGTATGAAAAGGCAAAAAGATACAACACTGGAAGATGAGCCCCCAGGTCAAAGGTGTCCAATATGCTACTGGGGAAGTTGTTGTTGTTCAGTCTCAAAGTCTTGTCCAACTCTTTGCAACTCCATGAACTGTAGCATGCCAGGCTTCCCTATCCTTCATCATCTTCCAGAGTTTGCTCAAACTCATGTCCACTCAGTCAGTGATGCCATCCAACCATCTTATCCTCTGTTGCTCCATTCTCTTTCTGCCCTCAATCTTTCCTTTGCCAGTGAGTCAGCTCTTGCATCTGGAAGCCAAAGGATTGGAGCTTCAGCTCCAGCATTAGCCCTTCCAGTGAATTTTCAGGGTTGATTTCCTTTATGATGGACTGGTTTGATTTCCTTGCTGTCCAAGGGACTCCGAAGTCTTCTCTAGCACCACAGTTCAAAAGTATCAATTCCTGTGCACTCAGCTTTGTTTACAGTCCAACTCTGAGATCTTTACATAATTACTGGAAAAACCATAGTTTTGACTATATGAACCTTTGTTGGCAAAGTGATGATGGTTTTTAATATGCTGTCTAGTTTGGTCATAGCTTTTCTTCCAAGGAGCAAATGTCTTTTAATTTTGTAGCTGCAGTTACCATCCACAGTGATTTCTGAGCCCAAGAAAATAAAATCTGTAATTGTTTCTACTTTTTCCCAACCTGTTTGCCAGGAAGTGATAGGACTGGATGCCATGATCTTAGATTTTTGAATGCTGAGTTTTAAACCAGGTTTTTCACTCTTCTCATTCACCCTCATCAAGAGGCTCTTTAGTTCCTCTTTGTTTCTTGCCATGAGAGTGGTATCATCTTCATATCTGAGGTTGTTGATATTTCTCCTAGCAATCTTGATTCCAGCTTGTGAGTCTTCTAGCCCAGCATTTTGCATGATATACTCTTCATATTGGGGAAAAACAGAGGGCAATTACTGATAGCTCTAGAAAGAATGAAGAGGCTGGGCCAAAGCAGAAACAATGTTCAGTTGTGGATGTGTCTGGTGTTGAAAGTAAAGTCTGATGATGTAAAGAACAGTATTGCATAGGAACATGGAATGTTAGGTCCATGAATCAAGATAAATTAAATGAAATAAAGCAGGATATGGCAAGACTGAACATTGACATTTTAGGAATCAGTGAACTAAAATGGATGGGGATGACCATTTTATCTACTACTGTGGGAAAGAGTTCCTTAGAAAAAGTGGAGTAGTCCTCCTAGTAAACAGAAGAGTCTGAAATGAGTGCCTGGGTACAATCTCTAAAACAACCAGTCAGTTCATCTCCAAGGTAAACCATTCAACACCACAGTAATCCAAGTCTATACCTCAACCACTCATACTGAACAAGTTGAAGTTGCCAGTTCTATGAAAATCTATGAGACCTTCTAGAGCTAACACCCCCCAAAAATGTCCTTTTCATTATAGGGGATTGGAATGCAAATGTAGGAAGTCAAGAGATACCTGGAGTAACACAAAATCAAGCAAAGCTAAGACTAACAGTACTGTCAAGAGAAAACACTGGTCATAGCAAACACCTTTTCCCAACAATGAAATAGAAATAGAAAAAACAGTAAACATATTAACAATAAGATAATTTGCACTGATGACAAGGGCTGCAAAAGACCTTTAAGAACCTATATGATAAAGACTTTGAGATAGAAGTGTGCTTTGATAGAGTAATCAGTGATTCTGTTTCATAAAAGATAATATGTGAGCTGAAGCATACATTTTAAGTAGAAGTTTCCTATGTAGCTATTTGGATAGAGAGTTCTGCAAGCAAAGATAACAGCAAGTGTAAAGATTCCTAGATGAGAATGAACTTGAAACATTTGATGGACTATAAACAAAGGGCATGATGACAAGCAGGATATCCTTAAAGACTTTGCATTTTATTATCATGTGGCAGAGGAAATGAGAAATGTGGTTTGGTGTGGGAAGAAGATCAAGGGCAAAAACAAAGCTGAATCTCAGAGGGGTATGTTTTATAATCTAGGGCAAAGTATGGTGTGTATAAGTCACATCATTTTTCATTAGGGGACATCCTGTTCCAGTGAACTTCAAAGTGAACAGTGGCCTTACCTGCAATTTTAAAACAGACTAAAGCTAGCAATATAAATTAAAATGTAATGACATTGTATAAAATCATTGTCTTGGCCTTGCTCATGGATGGGCCAAGCCAAACCTGAGTAGTGTCAATTACAGGCCTTATTTAGTTACAGGGACTAACTGGAAAGATGTGAGCTTTTTTATTTTTTTTTTTTTTTCGGTAGAAAGATGAACAAATTAGGGAAGCATTGTTCACAGAAATCTGTGGTCTCTGGCAGGAAAAATCTACAGTGTAATGAAGGAGTGAATCCAGAATCTAATATAGGAGGCCAATTCACAAGCTTGTGATCCAAAAATAGAAAGGAAGTAAAAAACTATGAGATTAAGAATAGGTTGAAACATAAGAGGAAAGATAGCTTACTACAATGGCTATGAAAGGTGAGGAGTTGGAGGTTACATCTGTGTATTGTTAACTCTGCGGTCCGAAATGACCCTGAACATGTCAGGAGGCCTAGACGAGCAGATGAGATGAGTTCACCCACGTTCAAATATATTGATCGCTCCACTGGGAATTTTGTCTTGCCTAAAGAATGTTTACTTAAAATGAAGTATTAGGTTGATGCCATTCATTGTTTACTTTTGGCATCTGAGTTTAGCTTTTGCTCAGGAAGTTGTCTATTATGTCAACATATACATATATATTTTGTACCTGTCATAGATCTAATTTTTATATATATAAACTGTGTTAAGAGGAGCCGTGACATGAATGCAGTGAATCAAATAACTATCAAATAACTTCCTGCATTATCTGAGCATTGAAAAATCTACATTTCAAAGCTATGTTAACTTTGAGTCCTGGCCAAGACCTGCTTGACATCGTCACATTAGCTCTATTTCCATTATCTAATTATATTATGAGAAACAGAAAACATAACCAAATTGTTCAGTGGAACTGGAACATCTCACTCCAGAGAACAGCACCCAAACTTATTCTGCAGTAATAGAAGGTTAGGGCCATCCAAGATTATAACTAAGACTCAATAGGAAGGGTGATCTGAATCATTGCTTCATTTCTTTTTATTGAGATAGCTTCTTTCCCTGACAAAAGAGAAATAACATTTTCAACTAAGTATTTATTAAAAAAAATTGTTGTGTGTCCTTTCTCATGTCTCAGGGATTGTGTTGGGTGCTAGCTATATAGTTCTGAACAAAACAGACAACTTATAACATATATATCAATAAATTAAAATTAGTGATAAATTATATAAAGAAAACAAACAATCAGACATAGCAGGCCTCTAGCTACTCAGGCAAGCAAATAAAAGGGACCATTTTGAGTATAAGTTTATTATTATACTTTACTCCCCGCTGTCCAGTTAACAAAGCCCCTCCATCCTATTTCTTAACAGATTTTTATTTTGCTCTTATCAGATTTTTATGAAATGTGACAGGGCAAGGTTAATATGAGGGAAATACATGTATGTCCTATTTCTTATTTATTTCCAGTTGCAGCTCTTACTTTGGCCTTTTTTTTTTAAAAATCTCGTGCTATGACCAAAAAGAAAGATTTCTTAAATTGCTATTCCAGCAATATACACTCTCATCTTAAAGATAAATCCTATACCATATATTAGTAGGAAACAGAGAACATTGGGAAAATCAAAGCCATAGTCGCGCTCAAGAAATTGACCCCAGGGGCTGTATAGGAGACAATAAGTAGGAGGGCATGCTATCTGTAGATATATTCCTGACATCGTATACAAAAGACAGTAGTTTTGTTGGGAGTATACTACTGTGACAGGAGAAGACAAGACTTTTCTGCTTCATTGATCTATTGGATCCACTGATCCAAACATGGAACTACACAAAAAGGGTAAACGCCAATTGTACCAGTTTGTCCAGGGATATGACTCCAGCAACTATTCTCTTTTTGTCTTCTCTCTTGCCTCAGAGGCCACATTTCATATCTTGAAGTGGATATTCATATGTTATTGTCTTACTAGGGTCTATATGCTTGATCCCAGTTACCCCTGTGTTACCATGAGATTTCCTCAAGGTTGTGTGTCTGTCTTTATTTTGGTACCTGGGGATGTCTTTGTCATGGGCCTCAACTTTACATCATTTTAAAAACTTATAAGCAATTTAAAATATTTTTAGCAGTGGGATCTGGAGGTTGGATGGCAGCTGGAGATGGTTGTCTCTATATAGTTCAGTCTACCTTGGAATGTAAACCTAAAGTAGTTCTGCATAAATGCTGGAAAGAGTATGGAGAGAAAGGAACCCTCCTACACTGTTAGTGGGAATGTAAATTGTTACAAACACTGTGGAGAACAGTATAGAGTTTCCTTAAAAACTAAACATAGAACTACCATATGATCCAGCAGTCCCACTCCTAGGCATATATCCTGAGAAAACCATAATTCAAACAGATGCCTGCACCCTGGTGTTCACTGCAGCACTGCTTAACAATAGCCAAGACACGGAAGCATCCTAAATGTCCATCACTAAAGGAATGGATAAAGAAGATGTGGTACATATATACAGCAAAACACTACTAAGCCATAAAAAAGTGAAATAATGCCATTTGCAGCAACATGGATGCACCTCGAGATTATCATGCTAAGTGAAGGAAATCAGACAGGGGAATACAAATATCATATGATACAACATGTGGAATATAAACATGATAGAAATAAACTTATTTAAAAAAGAGAAATAGACCTCACAGGCTTAGAAAATTATGGTTACCTAAGGGTAAAGGTGGACTAAATTAGGACTTTGGAATGAGCATATACACACTGCTGTTATATGAATGAGATAACTAATAAGGCCTTACTATATAGCATCGAGAATTCTACTCAATATACTATAATAACCTATATGGGAAGAGAATTTGAAAATAAAGGGGTATATGTATAACTGAATCACTTTGTTGTACACCTAAAAGTAACATTGTAAACCAAAATATATACCAATATAAAATAAAAATTTAAAAAGAAGACAACAGTCTAGAACCTGAAATTTTGTTACATTCATAGTAAAACAAATAATAATGCCAGTTTCACAGATGTTTGATTATCACTTACAATCACATCTGAATAACTCCTACTACTTAACAGAACCCAAGGAAATAAGAGTTTTAGCATTAATTGAGTGAAGATATAGGCTGACTTGAGAAACAAAGAAAAGGAGAACCATCACAAGAGGAGTGATTTGTAATAAAGGAGGTTTATGATAAAAGAAAGATGGCAGATGCTTAAAGGATCCAATTTAGAGTGACTCTAAAGTATATTTCCTTGCCAGCAAGGTATCATAATTGATATGTCAATTCAAGGGGAAAAATGTAAGCCATGTCTCTGAATTCCAGTGATCAAAATATATCATGAAACACATTAGTTCCTAAAAAACAGACTGAGTGTGCATTACATGGTATGTTATCATAGAATTTATGTTGGGCAATTACGTATTAAAACCAATATGCATTTGGGGAATGAATATAGGCTAGGAGGAAAGGGAGAATCTAGTCAGGTGAATGATGACCAGAACCACATGTAAAAATTGTGATCTCTCTTGTTTTTATAGGAGTCACAGCTGAAAGCAATGAAAGAGACTGTACAACTCTGCCTCTCAACTGTTTTCCGTGATCAGCATCCTCCCCACTTGAATCCCTTCAGGCCATATCGAACTCAGATATCAGTCCCAACCATGATAACTGACACGAAGACTGCATATATAAGTACAACAGCCAAGGTACTTTCTTGACTTCGATCTGTATTGTCATCAAAGTGAATCCAAGTAAGATAGAAAATTCATTGAAAAATCAGGATGTAAATGGGAGATAGTGACCCAGTTTGAAACTCTTCATAGTCACTTGGAGAATGTTGGAAAACAAATTTTCTTTATAAGAGAACAAGGTGTTTCTTAGGCAGAATTATTATCATCACTATTTTACAATATTATCAGAAGATATCTTGAATTATATTCCAGTTTTCACCAGAGGTTCATTATGGAAAATACTTGGGATAGTTATTTTTTAAAAAAGTCTTGATACTTGGGGCTCACCTCAGACAAATTCTTCCTGGTTTGGCTCCAGTCATCATTAGTTTTTAAGAGTTCACTCGGGGATTAGAAGGACTTCCCTGTGGCTCAGTGGTAAAGAATCTACTTGTCAGTGCAGGAGACATGGGTTCCATCCCTAGGTTAGGATGATCCCCTGGAGAAGGAAATAGAAAATAGAAACCCACTCCAGTATGCTTGCCTGGAAAATCCCATGGACAGAGGAGCCTGGTGGCCTACAGTCCATAGGGTTTCAAAAGAGCTGGATGCGACTTAGCAACTTAAACAATAAGAATTTAAGCAAATCCCTGCCATCACTCTACTTTATACAGGACAAAAGAGGGCATTTCAGTTCTGCTTTTGTTTCAATCATCAGAACCTTCAATTTGCAAGCTCTACTTTTAAATAAATATTGACAATCTGAAATTGTTATTAAAGAAAGGAGTTTAGTTTCAGGCAGTATACTTGAAGGTGCAATTCTTTTATCACTTGCCTCAGGATCACTTGCTGTTGAAATAAATGCTATAGAGAGGAGTCCAACTTCTAAAGCAAATCCATGGTGGGCTAGAGGACGGTGGGCAAAAATCCCTGAGGACCGCTGTTACAAATACCTACTGATACAGTACATCTGAGGATGTGGCCAATCTGTAGATGAGGGAAATGCTATTTTCAGGATGGAGAGTCAAAATTAAGTAAAACAAAATAAATCTACTGTTTTGTTTTTCTCCTGTAACAGGTTGACTTCTCAAAAACAGATTAATCTGTGTAACCTTCTTTTTCTGTTAAAATCATTTGAAATAAGTCTTTCCATACTATATTATTGTTATTAAAGAAAGGAGTTTAGTTTCAGGCAGTATACTTGAAGGTGCAATTCTTTTATCACTTGCCTCAGGATCACTTGCTGTTGAAATAAATGCTATAGAGAGGAGTCCAACTTCTAAAGCAAATCCATGGTGGGCTAGAGGACGGTGGGCAAAAATCCCTGAGGACCGCTGTTACAAATACCTACTGATACAGTACATCTGAGGATGTGGCCAATCTGTAGATGAGGGAAATGCTATTTTCAGGATGGAGAGTCAAAATTAAGTAAAACAAAATAAATCTACTGTTTTGTTTTTCTCCTGTAACAGGTTGACTTCTCAAAAACAGATTAATCTGTGTAACCTTCTTTTTCTGTTAAAATCATTTGAAATAAGTCTTTCCATATTATATTATCTTCTTTGTTTTTATTATGTAATGAAGGATCTCAAAAAATTTAGGCCAATATTTTTCACCTTTACATCTCTCTGATCCTCCTTTGAAAACAGTGGGGTTTTTTTGTTGTTGTTGTTGTTTGTTTAATTTAACTAAACTCAGGGAAGAAAGTTGCATAATAATATATTTTTACATTTTAAAAAATCCCTGGTAAAGGTATTGAAGCAGATTATTGGTTAACTGTACAGCTACCTTACACAATCTCTGCCACCTATCAGAAAGCCACATACTCCCTCCACTTGAGTTTAGTTTAAGGGAGAAGCACAGATTCAACCAATTAAGTCCAGTGACTCTAAGCAAAGCAGCTTTGTGATTTTATGGGCACATGACACTTGTCTCCAACTTAAAGTATATTTATTAGGCTCATTATTAAAACGGGCTCTTTATGACCCTGAATATATGGAAGAAATTACTGTTTGTTACTTTAACTGACTTATTAATAAATATGTATCCTGTCATTGAAATAAATAATACATATGTATTATTATTTCTCTAGGTTTATCACAGGAAAACACAGGAAGCATTTAGATGCATGTAGTTTAGAGAATGCTTATTATTTTTTTTAATAATAACATATCTAATTATTTAAGATAAAGTTCAATAAATCTAAGTTGATATACCATAGAGCGTTCGTTTTACAAATTAGCATTAGCAGCCTCGCTGGCATTTCTCTTTTGCTTATATTATTTATCTTTTCAGATATGGTGGCAATTGCATTTTATGTATGTGTGTGTGCTTTGTCCACTTAAGAAGCTCCTGTCCTTTGGAACTCTACGTTCAGATGTGTATATATTTCCTTTTCTCCTTTGCCTTTCACTTCTTAGTCATTCAGTCATATCCAACTCTTTGTGACCCATTGGACTGTAGCCTGCCAAGCTCCTCAGTCCATGGGATTCTCCAGGCAGCATTAGTGAGTGGGTTACCATGCCCTCCTCCAGAGGATCTTCCAGACACAGGAACTGAACACACATCTCCTGTGTCTCCTGTATTGCAGGCAGCTGCTTTACCTGCTGAGTCAACTGGGGAAGCCTTATTTATGTATTCTTGGGACTGGAATCTCTGTGCAGGCACCTCACAGATAATATTTGAAAAATCCTGATTAATAAAATGTGATATGTGGTGTATGTAGGAGAAGTAAACTTTTCAGTCATGGAACAACTTTTATCCAAAATGTTAACTTTTAAATGAGGACCTCAAACTACTAAGTCTTTGGAGGTAGCTAATTACAGTCTCGAGGCTTCCCTGGTGGCTCAGTGGTAAAGAATCTGCCTGCAATGCTGGAGATCTAGGTTTGATCCTTGGATCAGGAAGATCCCCTGGAGAAGGAAATGGCAACCCACTCCTGTATTTTGGCCTTGAGAATTTCATGGACAGAGGAACCTGGCAGGTTGATCACAAAGAGTCGGACACGACTGAGTGATTAACACACAATTATAGCCTCAGTGATATTATGTGCCCGAGAGGGAGCTGTGAGACCATCATATCACTTAACCTCTCTGTGCCTCAGTTTCCTCAGTGCCTATCTGGTCATTGTTGTGATATGAGCATTACAAATCATAAATTTTCTTAATTTCCTTGATACATACGATATCAATTCTTGAGAATTTCATGGACAGAGGAACCTGGCAGGTTGATCACAAAGAGTCGGACACGACTGAGTGATTAACACACAATTATAGCCTCAGTGATATTATGTGCCCGAGAGGGAGCTGTGAGACCATCATATCACTTAACCTCTCTGTGCCTCAGTTTCCTCAGTGCCTATCTGGTCATTGTTGTGATATGAGCATTACAAATCATAAATTTTCTTAATTTCCTTGATACATATGATATCAATTCAGTTCAGTCGCTCAGTCATGTCCGCGACCCTTTGCAACCCAATGGACTGCAGCATGCCAGGCTTCCCTGTCCATCACCAACTCCTGGAGCTTACTCAAACTCATGTCTATCAAGTCAGTGATGCCATCCAACCATCTCATCCTCTGTCATCCCCTTCTTCTGCTTCAATCTTTCCCAGCATTATGATCTTTTCCAATGAATCAGTTCTTCACATCAGGTGGCCAAAGTATTGGACTTTCAGCTTCAGCATCGGTCCTTCCAGTGAATATTCAGAACTGATTTCAGTTAGGATTGACTGGTTGGATTTCCTTGCAGTCCAAGGGGCTCTCAAGAGTCTCATCCAATACCACAGTTCAAAAGCATCAATTCTTTGGTGCTCAGCTTTTTCATAGTCCAACTATCAAGTCCATACATGACTACTGGAAAAACCATAGCTTTGACTAGTGCAACAAGAGACAGACCCAGACTTGCCTGTGAGTGTCCAGGAGTCTCTAGCAAGGGCATGGGTCGGCAGTGGCCTGCTGCATGGTCAGGGGCACAGAGTGCAGCGATGCGTGCATGGGACATTTTGAAGGAGATCACCATTATCTTCATTACCTCCACTATAGTTTGGCCTCAGGAAAAACAACAGGAAGGGAACACAGTCCTAGCCACCACCAGGAAATTAGATTAAAGATTTACTAAGTTTAACTTATACACAGAGTACATCATCACCCCTCTTCAGTACTCTTGCCTGGAAAATGCCATGCGTGGAGGAGCCTGGTAGGCTGCAGTTCATGAGGTCACGGAGTGTCGGACATGACTGAGTGACTTCACTTTCACTTTTCACTTTCATGCATTGGAGAAGGAAATGGCAACCTACTCCAGTGTTCTTGCCTAGAGAATCCCAGGGATGGGGGAGCCTGGTTGGCTGCTATCTGTGGGGTCGCACAGAGTCACAAACGACTGAAGCATCTTAGCAGCAGCAGCAGCAGCAGCAGAATACACGAAGAGAAATGCTGGGCTGGAAGAAGCACAAGCTGGGATCAAGATTGCCGGGAGAAATATCAATAACCTCAGATATGCAGATGACACCACCCTTATTGCAGAACCTGAAGAGGAACTAAAAAGCCTCTTGATGAAAATGAAAGAGGAGAGTGAAAAAGTTGGCTAAAAGCTCAACATCCAGAAAACTAAGATCATGGCATCTGGTCCCATCACTTCATGGAAATAGATGGGGAAAGAGTGGAAACAGTGTCAGGCTTTCTTTTAGGGGTCCAAAATCATTGCAGATGGTGATTGCAGCCATGAAATTAAAAGACACTTACTCCTTGGAAGAAAAGTTATGACCAACCTAGATAGCATATTCCAAAGCAGAGACATTATTTTGCCAACAATAGTCCGTCTAGTCAAAGCTATGGTTTTTCCAGTAGTCATGTATGGGTGTGAGAGTTGGACTGTGAAGACAGCTGAGAGCAGAAGAACTGATAGGTTTGAACTGTGGTGTTAGAGAAGATTCTTGGGAGTCCCTTGGACTACAAGGAGATCCAACCAGTCCATTCTAAAGAAGATCAGTCCTGGGTGTTCTTTGGAGGAATGACACTAAAGCTGAAACTCCAGTACTTTAGCCACCTCATGCAAAGAGTTGTCTCACTGGAAAAGATTCCGATGCTGGGAGGGATTGGGGGCAGGAGAAGGGGACGACTGAGGATGAGATGGCTGGATGGCATCACCGACTCGATGGACATGAGTTTGAGTGAACTCCAGGAGCTGGTGATGGACAGGGAGGCCTGGCGTGCTGCAATTCATGGAGTCAGACACGACTGAAAGACTGAACTGAACTGAACTGAAGCATGGCCCTGCCCATCAGAACAAGACCCAGTTTTCCCTTAGTCAGTTTCCCCCATTTGCCTTGTCTAACTCAATGAACTTATGAGCCATGCCACCCAAGACAGATGGGTCATGGTGGAGAGTTCTGACAAAACATGGTCCACTGGAGAAGGGAATGGCAAACCACTTCAGTATTCTTGCTTTGAGAACCCCATGCACATTATGAAAAGGTGAAAAGATAGGACATTGAAAGGTGAACTCCCCAGGTTGGTCGGTGCCCGATATGCTACTGGAAATCAGTGGAGAAATAACTCCAAAAATAATGAAGAGACAGAGCGAAAGCAAAAATAGCACCCAGTTGTGAATGTAACTGGTGATGGAAGTAAAGTCCGATGCTGTAAAGAGCAATATTGCATAGGAACCTGAAATGTTAGGTCCATGATTCAAGGCTAATTGGAAGTGGTCAAACAGGAAACAGCAGAGTGAACATTGACATTTTAGGAATCAGCTAACTAAAATGGACTAGAATGGTTGAATTTAATTCAGTTGACCATTGTATCTACTACTGTGGGCAAGAATCTCTTAGAAGAAATGGAGTAGCCATCATAGTCAACAGAAGAGTCTGAAATGCAGTACTTGGGTGCAATCTCAAAAACAACAGAATATTTATTTCTGAGGCAAACCATTCACTATCACGGTAATCCAAGTCTATGCCCCAACCAGTAATGCTGAAGAAGCTGAAGTTGAACGGTTCTGTGAAGACCCACAAGACCTTCTAGAACCCACACCCAAAAAAGATGTCCTTATCATTATAGGGGACTGGAATGCAAAAATAGGAAGCCAGGAGATAATCTGGAGTAACAGGAAAATTTGGCCTTGGAGTACAAAATGAAACAGGGCAAAGGCTAATAGAGTTTTGCCAAGAAAAAGCACTGCTCATAGCAAACACCTCTTCCAAAAACACAAAAGACTCTACACATGGGACGTCACCAGATGGTCAATACCAAAATCAGGTTGATTATATTCTCTGCAGCCATAGATGGAGAAGCTCTATACAGTCAGCAAAATGAAGACTAGGAGCTGACTGTGGCTCAGATCATGAACTCCTTATTGTCAAATTCAGACTTAAATTTAAGAAAGTAGGGAAAACCACAAAATCATTCAGGTATGACCTAAATCAAATCCCTTATGATTTACATGTGATATATGGCTATTATAATCTACATTAAAAAAACATCTTTGCCTCTTCTTTGAAAAGTGGATTTGAATGGTTTTTTTCTGAAATCTGTAAAACAAATCCAAGTAAGCAATTTTTAACCTACATCTGGAAAAAAAGCAAAATCAACCCCAAAAATGTCATTTTGTTTTTATTTTTTCCAGAAGATTAGATAATGCAGACAGGTTTTTATTGCATCATGTATGTGGGTATATATGTGTATACATGAATCCAATAGACATATGCACTTCACATACAAGTTTATATACTCACTGTGGATTTTAAAAGCTGCAGATTTCATTAACTGAGAAGTACAATATTATGAGAATTTACTAATGAAAGATTAAAAAATAATTTACAAGTTGGTACTTTTTAAAAATTCTGGAGCATGGCTGCTACATAGTCATTTAGACCCACAGCCTAAGTTTCTGCTGAGGAAACAATCAGGTTTTAAAACAGTGAATACTCCAGCGGTCTGCTAGAGATGGCTGACACATACCTTTAAAAGCTGGTTACACAAATTTTCAGAGTTTATAGTAGTTATTAAACATTCACTATTAAATAATAATTATATATATTTACAATAAGTAAATTATACTAAAAGCAAATATCAGTATTAAAACTACTATATCATGCTGATAGCTCTAAAGCTACTATGTAAATATATTTTTCTAAGACTTCCTAATTTTGAAATTTTGAGCAACTAACCCCTTAGACTGTGCTCCCATAGATATAAAATGAAGACAATAACAGCACAACCTTATCAAATTGTTGGGAAGATTAAGAAAATTAACATACAAAATTAACATGAGCATTCCAGTGTCTCATAGTGGAAAACAGTCAAAAAGTGTTCAAAATAAGTACTATTAATATATGTGGAAATGAAGATAATACTTGGAGAAGATTTTTGGTAGGATATTAATTTAAACAAAAACTACCTAGTTTGACTGTGCAGACTTAAGAACACATTCAAATAAGTACAGCTGCAATTTTTTATTATTTTTATTATTTTTAATTTTATTTTTACTTTATTTTACTTTACAATACTATACTGCTTTTGCCATACATTGACATGAATCCGCCACATGTGTATATGAGCTCCCAGTCTTGAATCCCCCTCCCACCTCGCACCCCATATCATCTCTCTGGATCATCCCCGTGCACCAGCCCCAAGCATCCTGCATCCTGTATCAAACATAAGCTGGCACTTCATTTCTTACATGATGGTATACATGTTTCGATGCCATTCTCCCAAATTATCCCACCCTCTCCCTCTCCCTCAGAGTCCAAAAGTCCGTTCTATACCTCTGTGTCTCTTTTGCTGTCTCGCCTACAGGGTCATCATTACCATCTTTCTAAATTCCATATATATGTGTCAGTATACTGTATTGGTGTTTTTCTTTCTGGCTTACTTCACTCTGTATAATCGGCTCCAGTTTCATCCATCTCATTAGAACTGATTCAAATTTATTCTTTTTAAGGGCTGAGTAATACTCCATTGTGTATATGTACCACTGCTTTCTTATCCATTCATCTGCTGATGGACATCTAGGTTGTTTCCATGTCCTGGCTATTATAAACAGTGCTGCAATGAACATTGGGGTAGATGTGTCTCTTTCAGTTCTGGTTTCCTCAGTCTGTATGCCCAGCAGTGGGATTTCTGGGTCATAAGGCAGTTCTATTTGCAGTTTTTTAAGGAATCTCCACATTTTTCTCCATAGTGGCTGCACTAGTTTGCATTCCCACCAACAGTGTAAGAGGGTTCCCTTTTCTCCACACCCTCTCTAGCATTTATTGCTTGTAGACTTTTGGATCACAGCCATTCTGTCTGGTGTGAAATGGTACTTCATTGTGGTCTTGATTTGCATTTCTCTGAGAATGAGCGATGTTAAGCATCTTTTCATGTGTTTGTTAGCCATCCGTATGTCTTTTTTGGAGAAATGTCTGTTTAGTTCTTTGGCCCATTTTTTGATTGGGTCATTTATTTTTCTGGAGTTGAGCTGCATAAGTTGCTTGTATATTTTTGAGATTAGTTGTTTGTCAGTTGCTTCAATTGCTATTGTTTTCTCCCATTCAGAAGGCTGTCTTTTCACCTTGCTTACAGTATCCTTTGTTGTGCAGAAGCTTTTAATTTTAATTAGATCCCATTTGTTTATTTTTGCTTTTATTTCCAGTATTCTGGGAGGTGGATCATAGAGGATCCTGCCATGATTTATATCGGAGAGTGTTTTGCCTATGTTCTCCTCTAGGAGTTTTATAGTTTCTGGTCTTAGATGAGGGAGGAGGTGGGAACGGCCATGGCCGGCCTCTAGGGCGGGCTGTGTGCAGTGTGCAGCGCGCCCTGGGCCTGGGGCTCCTGTCAGTGTTCCCGGTGCGCTGCAGCTCAGGCTGGCCCACCAAGGGCGCCAGGGGCAGTGGGGTCAGAAAGGTGCTCGAGGCCCACCTCTTCTATGACCGCTACTGCAAAGAGATCCAGCAGTTGTGCAGGTCTGACCCAGCTGCTTTTGAGTCCTGACTAGAGATACACAGTGAGTTTAGCATGCAGCCAGTGGGGCACTCCAAGCAAGGGGACTTTATCACATGTGTGGAACAGAAGACGCTGGGGAAACAGCCTGTGAGCCGAGGATTCACTGGGGACAAGTCTCTCAGTTCAATCTTCAACACTGAGATGGTAAAAGACAAAACTGCCGAAGAAATAAAACAGATTTGGCAGCAGTATTTTGCAGCAAAAGATAACAGTCTACGCAGTTTATTCCTAAAGAAAAGTTTGATTTGGAACCAGGCTTAGTCCTGTCCAACCTTTCTGTGTGGCCTGCCAAGAAGGGAAGCTTATGAGTTTTTTGTCTGGCAACGGACAGGTCCTTATAAATATTCAGATCCCAGGGGAAGCTGCGGCCAGTCAGCTAATTTGATATCACTACCCTGAACTTAAGGAAGAAAATGGTATAGTGCTAATGACAGCAGAAATGGATTCCACATTTCTGAATGATGCTGAGGCACAGTGCATGGCCAACCTTCTATGCCACTGATCGAGAAGAGACCTACAGGTTAGGGGATACCTTTAACTTCAGACCCAGTGAGTTCAAATGTCTGTCACCACAGAGCTGGAGCAAACTGAAATGTTCTCAGAACCAGGATAAGACTTAGGGCTGTCAGGTTGGCTTACAGAATTTTCTACTCAGCCCAGGATGGTCCTGAGCCTACCCACCCCTTGAACTCTCTGAGGCTCAGTATTGATAATAAGCCGTCTCTAAGGAGCTGCCCTCTGTGCTTATCACAAGATGTAGCATGGATGTGAGCCCTGTTATTTGATATTCAGGAACAAAGATACCCAAACATTCTGATTACTATCTCCCAGCATACTTGAAGCATCCTTTTCAAGTGTTTGAGATCACATCCAGAGACAATCAAGGATCCACAAGATGGTTGCCTTGACCTTATGCACTGTAGGAGTGTATCTGTTCTCTGGCCATTCTGATTGTGCAGCTACCAACAGTTAGTTCCTCACCCTTATAAACTGAGACAGGATAGTAAGCTTGAAGACCTGCTATAGTTAGATGTAGTCTTTGTGTACAAGACTTGGCTGGCCAAAGGCATAACCCAGGTATCCTGTTAGACCCAATCACAACCACATATTGTCATCAGGATTAAGAGTCTATCGAGATGCTCCAAGAACTGCTGCTAGTGTAGCTGGTTTGGAGAAGCAGTAGAATTCAGTAATATTAAATGCAAAGGTGCAGTGCCTGCTGCCCACATATTTTTAATCCATAGTTTGTGACACCTGATTTTTTGCCTGTTGGAAGCTATATATTTGGAGGGGCTGAATTGTTGAAGTATAAAGAAATCAACTATTTTGTAAAGAGAGGATCAACCAGATTTGCTTTTTGTTTTTTAAACAATTCTAAACCATGCCAGTATTATATTAATAGAAAAGGTAGGCAGAAGCAGATGTACCCTATTGTGTGTGGGGAAAATGTAGCAATAAAATAAAATCTGGCTTATATTAAAAAAAAGTATTGTGTGTGGCGATATTGTAGCAATAAAATAAAATCTGGCTTATAAAAAAAGTATGGATGAATCCTCACAATACATTTAATGTCAGTGATCACAATAGTAAATGTCATAAAGAAAGAAAATCGAAAGACAGCAGAAGTGAGAAGTAATTCAGAAAAGTAGTGTAGATAAAAAAAACTGATGAAATTATGTTATGAAAGCTCATTATTTCATTTCCATCCCAGGGAGTCACCATCTTCTATCTTTGTTGTTCTTTCCACGCAATTCAAAGTCAACTTTAGCTGCATTTGACATTGGTAAAGTCACAGCTGTGGCATCAACTTAATTGGACAAGGATGATTTGTTAGTTTTTTTCCAGTTTGGTAGAAATGCCAAAGTCATTTTAGGGCAACAGGCAACAGTGGCCCTGTTCAGGAGCTTAAAGGTATCCAAGTGAAAACTGCATTCTGCTTGGTGCCTGGAGGTTTAAAGCAAGGTGGATTTGTTTTCCCTGTTTTTTTCTTTTTTTTTTTCCTGCCAAAAATCTGTTGCAAAGTAATTTCTTTCTAAGAACTCTCAAAGAAGTGCACCTGGAATTACCATAGACCAAAGGGTCTCAATCGAGATTGCATTTTTTTAATCATTGGGAGCTTTGCTCACACCTGATGCCAATATTTTTGATTCTGTTGTACTCCAGTAGAAGTGCAGGGTAGTTTTGGAGATTATTCAAAGCTCCCAGATTATTCATGTTTACAGCCAAGGTCGAGAAGTATTAAAATATTTACTGTAGGAATAGGAAAAGACTCTCCCAGGTAGCTCACTTGTAAAGAATCCACTTGCCAATGCAGGAGACACAGGTTCCATCCCTGGAGGAGGAAATGGCAACCTACTCCAGTATTCTTGCTGGGAAAATCTCATGGACAGAGGAGCCTGGCAGGCTACAGTCCTTGGGGTCTCAAAGAGTCAGGCATGATTTAAAAACTAAACAACGCAATGCAGAAATAAGCTTGTCCTTTCTCTCCACTTTCCTGCTTGTGAAAGAGATTTCCCAACTAGCCCAAAGGTTTTCAGTTTTAGAAAGATCTGTTTTTCCACCACCTCTCTGTCCTTAGCTAACCATTTAGTTACGTGTAATACCAACCAGCTGTTCATGTTCTTTCTATGCTACAGAAATATGTTTTATATCTTTGTATGCCCAGGGTTATTGTGAGAATAAAAATGAAAACATGGGTCTAAAATATTTGCATAAAATATGACATTACATAAAAGGAATTTTGTTTGGGTTTCATTTTTGGTCTTAGGAGATCATAATTGCTTTTTTAATAACTTCCCAATAGATGTAGCATGATGAAAGTGAAAGAGGAGAGTGAAAAAGTTGGCTTAAAGCTCAACATTCAGAAAACAAAGATCATGGCATCCGGTCCCATCACTTCATGGGAAATAGATGGGGAAACAGTGGGAACAGTGTCAGAATTTATTTGGGGGGGCTCCAAAATCACCGCAGATGGTGGCTGCAGCCATGAAATTAAAAGACGCTTAGTCCTTGGAAGAAAAGTTATGACCAACCTAGATAGTATATTCAAAAGCATAGACATTACTTTGCTGACTAGTCCGTCTAGTCAAGGCTATGGTTTTTCCTGTAGTCATGTATGGATGTGAGAGTTGGACTGTGAAGAAAGCTGAGCACCAAAGAATTGATGGTTTTGAACTGTGGTGTTGGAGATGACTCTTGAGAGTCCCTTGGACTGCAAGGAGATCCAACCAGTCCATTCTAAAGGAGATCAGCCCTGGATTTCTTTGGAAGGAATGATGCTAAAGCTGAAACTCCAGTCCTTTGGCCACCTCATGAGAAGAGTTGACTCATTGGAAAAGACTCTGATGCTGGGAGGGATTGGGGCAGGAGGAGAAGGGGACGACCAAGGATGAGATGGCTGAATGGCATCACGGACTTGATGGATGTGAGTCTGAGTGAACTCTGGGGGATGGTGATGAACAGGGAGGCCTGGCGGGCTGCGATTCATGAGTCGCAAATAGTCAGACACTACTGAGCGACTGAACTGAACTGAAGATGTGGCATATTTGTGGCAAGGAAATTAAGTTTAAGTTTAAACTATATAATGTTTTACATTATAAATGTATATCTATGTGAACATATATATTACATATGCACATAAATGTTTTAAACTAACACTATAAATTATAAGATATATGTTTAATATCAGTTCAGTACAGTCGCTCAGTCATGTCCAACTCTTTGCAACCCCATGAACCGCAGCACGCCAGGCTTCCATGTCCATCACCAACTCCTAGAGTCCGCCGAAACCCACGTCCATTGAGTCAGTGATGCCATCCAACCATCTCATCCTCTGTCATCCCCTTCTCCTTCTGCCCTCAATCTTTCCCAGCATCAGAGTCTTTTCTAATGAGTCAGCTCTTTGCATCAGGTGGCCAAAGTATTGTTTAATATGGTAAAGATAAAAATGGAAACAACAAAGGCCCCTTAATGCTTTTTTTTATTACTGGTGTGCATATTTGTACCTTGAAATAGTCTGAAGCCAAATTCTGATTTATTCTTCATCCTTGGTACATGTATGCTGTAATAAAATATTACATAGAGAAATTGATTATTTGGATATCTCTATGAACTTATTTTAAAGACATTTTAGCTCCATGAGGATATAATTCATTTAATCCTTCTGAAATTAAAATAGGAACAAGACATTTTTGATAATAATGTTAATATACATAAGTTTAGGAAAGCATACTGATATTCAGAGAAAATGCTACTGAATATCTTTTATG